>VYZW01054887.1:0-10815 GCA_013401315.1 Balaeniceps rex
GCGTGGTGCTTAGTTGCCGACTGGGTCTAAACCACGACACAGTGCTAACTTCACCTCTGTGTTTCTGCTCATTTTCTAAGCCTTAATTCAGGAAAGCAAGTAACAGTGGTTCTGGCTTTCACCCGTGTAAGGTGTCACTTAAAAACTTGATTAGTCTTAACATCTGCTTAAGTCCCATTGACTTCAAGCTGAAGTCTTAAGCACATGATTAAATGCTTTTCTGATTAGGGATGCTTATATGATTTCAGGGCCGAAGAGCAATTGGTTTTGGGCACAAGGCTTTGGTTAATAATAGGTGGTTCCCTTTACATTACTGTAGCTTGCCAGACTTCTTTCTTTCTTCTTTTTTTTTCAAGAAGAAAAAATTGGTTCTGGATCAGACTACTAAAAGGATGGCCCCCAAAATGATCCTGACAGATGATGGTTGAGCCTTTCAAAAAAACCCTGCTCTTTTTAAGAAGAGTAACTTTCTCTGCCCAATCTACATTTATGAAATACTAAAGAAGTCTGGAAAAAAACCTAAGCAAGCTCTTTTGAGGGAGAACACCATCCTTGTTCTCACATTAAGATGAGCTGGGTAAAACCAGGAAAAATAAAGAACTGTGGGCCTGAGAAAAGTTCAGTTCTACTCTTCAAAGGGAGATAGGGAAAGCAGTGATGTTATTGACAAAGCTAAACAGCAAGCTCGTAACATAAAAGCTGTGATTACAAAAAAGCACTGATGTAATTTTTCCTAAAAATTAACATTCCTGTAACATGTGTCTTCAGCTTCAGGCACAGTCGCAAAGTCTTGGAAGGAAAGGTTCAGGCATACAACTGGATATCCTAAAAGGAATAATCAGCTATGACTACAGCAAAAAACCAGACAGCTAATGAAGTTTTATTACAGATTAGAATTCATGTTATATAATGTTAGCTATCTAAAAAAATAGGGTCTTGACTTAGTTTCTTGTGTGCAATTCTGTGGAGTTATTTCAGATGTGGAAGTTATTCTGGATGATGTCCAGTTGCCTGTCCAGAAAGGAAGGGTTCTCCTGTAGGTCTGGGCAGATACATGAGCCTGGTGTGGAAGCTCTGAACATCTAAGGGCATCACAGGTTCTCTCCAAACCATCTGTCCTCTTACTTCTGCTGAAGACAAAGTAACAGGCTAGATGGACCATTGGTCTGTAGATCAGTCTTTATACCTGTATGGTCCTTAGAAGCCTGTGTGTGGTCAGATGAATTAAGCACAAGGTGTTCAGGCTAAACTAGTTTTCTAGGCTTCTTAATTGGAAAAGGGTGGAGAAGCATCTCCTTTTTGGATGTACCCTACTATTTTAGATGTTCCTGCTAAGATGGCATGATTTCCACTCTGGAAGTGCCTATCTTGTCCCACTGATTATAAAGAAACACAGGTGACTCACTTTACCTAACTTTTAAATGGCAAAGTTAAGTATAGGAATGCTTTGATATGGTTCTCTCTGTTCATCTGTAATAGCATTCAGGAAGCTGGTGAGAGAGTAAAAGTGGTTTCACAGAAGTGTGATCTCTCAGCAAAACCTGAAACCAGTCAAGAATCTGGAAGCATCTTGTTATTCTTAGCAAACTTAGAGGGGTTAATTGGATGAGGACCTGGCTCTGTTTCTGATCCACAAAGTGCATTACAAATGGATGTCAAATGCTAGCAGAGCAAGTATTCATTAAGGCAGTTGAAAATTCATAGGAAATTTTTTTTGATGGAAAAATTGGTTTTAAGATATATCCATTTTTACAGGAGAGGAGGTAATAGCTATGGAATTTCTTCAACTTTAATAACTCTTTATGTTGTTATTTTCTAAAAGAAAGTAAACATTTTCTGGTGGGCATTCTGAGTAGGAATCGTTAAAGGGGGAAAAAAAAGGAATGCAGCAATTAGCACAGAGCAAAATGTTATGTTGGAGAAAGTTAGCGTGGAGCCCAGGTTTTTACCGCTGTACTTTTATTCAGCACATCAGTTGCAAATGTTTCTGTCCTATAAAGTAAAAATAAACAGTCCATTTAATCAGAACCCCCATAAATTTTACAGCAATTACATAACCAAAGTTATTCATGAATCTGCAAGGAAAGTTTTGCATAAGCAAATGACAGATGCAGCTTTTTGAAGTTTTTTTTTGGAAGTCCTATGGTTTATTTTTGAAATTGTTCTTGGCACTGTAAAATATTTCTGAAGATCATGAAAGGGTTTAAAAGAAGAGAATCAGACAGATTTGCTGATATTTTCCCAGTCTAAATTGGGCATTAGTCTTGTGATTGGAACCCTATCATCTTATGTACAAACAACAGGTGGTGAGAGATAGCAAGTTCTTCAATTAGAAATAACATCTCTCTTCCCTTCCCTGCAATTTCATAGATATTCTCAAGCAGTCAGTTAAGTCTGTAAGCTAAAGTAGCATAAGAATTATGCACCAGAACAGCTAAATTGTCCATCTAGTCTGGCATCCTGTCTCTGACAGTGGCTCATGCCAGATGTTTCACAGGAAGGTAAAATACCCACATAATGCACCTGATTGTGTAATATTATACCATGAGATGAAATTTCTGTCTGTCCCCAGCTGGTGATAATCTTATGTCTGAAATAAAGGCTGTTGGCCCTATAATTTTTAGCCTAGTTAGCGTAATTATAAGGCATATTCTTATTCATATAAATGCCTAATCGTTTTTTAATCTTACTAAACAGATTTTGCCTCTTAGATCCTAATATCTTCTTTCAAGTTCTTCTGCCTTTTCAGGCACACAGATTTGCTGACTGTGCTCCAAGGGGCTTGGGCAGCGTGTTGCGGCTGGCTCGGGCGTCCCACTTCCCAGAGAGCCACCGTGCCATGCCGCGAGCAGCACGGTGCCCGGCCCTAGAGCTAACACTGCTGGTGGTGCGGACACTGAAACCCCTGGAGAGGGAACAGCATCGTTCCCACATGCAGACACCCACTGCATTATCTTTCCGCTGCATCCGTGTCCCACATTCTGCCCTCTCTCTTCCAGGTGCCCAAGACCTCACATGCATTAAAGCAATGCAGGGACTGCAGTGACCTCTGACCACCGGACCGAAGGAGAATAGGTATTTGATGAGTCTTCTCCTCTCTCCTAGTTGTTGGCAGTCAAGCAGAATCTAGCAGATAGGGTAAAATGAGCAAAATAAAGAATTTAAAAAAAAAATGACAGTCATTTGGAGAAATTGTAATTTCATTTCATAGTTCTGTATTTTCTTGTGGGGTTCATCACAGAACACCTGTAGGTTTCTGAAGATGAAGATACTTCTTAAAGATGGACTGAGCAAGAAAGTGAGTTAAATCCAATTCTTGTGCTTCATCACTGTTTTGTTAATAAGCCCCAAATCCGCAAAAGGTCATGTCTCTCCTCAACAGGTGCTCAGCAGGCACTGGTGTGAAATCATTGACACTTCTAAACAGAAATTAAAGGCAAAACTCCAACTGAGTTGGCTGAGCTTCATGTTCACTCTGAACCCCCTAAAATGCCATCAGGGGAGTCAGTTTGGTACAAAGATAATTTGGATAAATACCACAGAATCAAAGGATAATTCCTGTTGGAAGGGACCTGAGGAGGTCTCTAGTCCGACCTCCTGCTCACAGCAGGGTCAGCTATGAGGTCAGGCAAGGTTACTCTGGGTTTTATACAGTCAGACCTTGAAAACTTCTAAGGCTGGAGACTACATAACATCTCTTGGCAACCTCTTCCACCTCTTGACTGTCTTTGTAGGCAAAAAAATTTCCTTATATCCAGCCTGAACTGCTCTTGTTTCAACTTATGTCCCCAAAACTCGTCTCCACAATACTGCAAACAGCACATAGAACAGTAAAACTATGCCCGGTGCCACCCAAAAGGCAGATGCTAGACATCTAGGCCAGGTCCGTAATAGTGGAGAAAGGTGGAAGCCCTAAGATGGCAATTTAGACTCTGTCCACAGCAGGAGGAACAAGGCACCCTCTGGAGATTTCTGTCCTTCTTCATTGTTAACAGAGTTAGCCTAGATTTCATTAGCCTGGATATAGATTTTCATCAGAGGAATTTTTTGGCTAGGTTGAGATGAATCCCATCCTTACAGAGGGTAATGGCTCGGAGCACTCAGAAACCCCTTTAGCTGAGTTGGTGCGGATGACTACACCATTCAGACATTCATGAAAGGGGGAAAGGTCTGACTGTCGTGGAAGATTTACAGAACCAAAGGCTGTATTGATTCCTTGTCCTGGTTTCAGCTGGGAGAGAGTTAATTTTCTTCCTAGTAGCTAGCATAGTGCTGTGTTTTGGATTTAGTGTAAGAAGAATGCTGATAACACACTGATGTTTTGGTTGTTGCTAAGTAGAGCTTACACCAGTCAAGGACTTTCTTTTTCAGCTTCCCATGCTCTGCCAGGTGCACAGGGAACTGGGAGGGGGAACAGCCAGGATAGTTGATCCAAACTGACCAAGGGGCTATTCCATACCATATGACGTCATGCTCAGTATATAAACTGCGGGGAGTTGGCCGGGGGGAGCAATCGCCGCTCGGGGACTGGCTGGGTGTCGGTCGGCGGGTGGTGAGCGGTTGCATCACTTGTTTTCTTTTCCCTGGGTTTTGTTTGTCTCTCTCGTTCTCCTTTTCATTACAATTACTATTATTATTATTACTATTATTATTATTATTATTATTATTATTATTATTTTTATTTCAATTATTAAACTGTTCTTATCTCAACCCGTGGGTTTTCTTACTCTTGCCCTTCCGATTCTCTCCCCCATCCCACCGGGGAGGGGGAGGGTGAGCGAGCGGCTGCGTGGTGCTTGGTTGCCGACTGGGGCTAAACCACGACATTCCTACTGCTGAGCTGCTCTAAGAAAACTGATTTTTAATCCCAGTATGAAGGTACGTTTATTGTTTTTTAAATAGAATGTTCCAGTGCTAATGAACTCATGAATACAAAAATATATTGACTCTTGTTGCAATCACTTGGTTTTTATTAAACAGGCATTTGTCTCTCCTTAAATCCGTTATATTTTCTGTATATATCAGTGTGAATGAATACAGTAAATAGCAACCTGTACAACTTCATTGGAAGTCATATATTTTCATTGGAGCATCTATACATGATTTAATTACATGCAAGTTAGCAGAATAAACAAACAACAGTGAAACACTGCTTTGTTTTTTTAATTTTTTTAACTTTCTTTAATGAAGTCTGGCAAATCATTGACTGCTCTGAATCTGGTATAGTTACTGCTTTGCAAGCGTTCCAAACAGTCATGAAATTCAAACGTTTCTTGATTTCAGTAGAGATTTATTACTTCATTTCTGTGACATTAGTTACAGACAAAAGCAAAAAGCTCACTTGTAGTAAGTTTGAAACTTGCATGGCATCAAAGTCGATTTGACTTAAACATATGCAGGGATTGTAGATGAATAATTCAGAAGTGCCCCTAATTTGTCATTAACAGATGAAAAATGTCTATCAAATCAAGCTTCTCCTACATCCTGTTGTAAAGTATTACATTGTAGGTCATGATGTGTCATGTCATGATGGTGATATCTCTGATTACAATGAATGCTCATGATTATCTATGGAGAACTAGGATATGAAATGCCAGTATCAGAGATGTCTTTTCCTAGACCTGACTTTCCCCATGGAAAACTGCTGAAAACAGGGATTTCTTGTCAGCAGAAAATAAAGACCTTTCTTGTTGAAACACCGGAACCAACCTTTTGCTTTTAAAACTGCTATAGTTCAAAAACATAACAGCTTTTTGTCCAAAATTTAATTTTTAGCCTGGTGTTTCCAGTTTCCCATAAGAAAAGCATTATTGTCTAAAGAAATGTTTAATTATATTCTATTGTATAAACATATCATATTGTAAAATTACATATAATATTATATATAATAATATATGTTATCTAAAGAAACTTTTTTTGAATGTACAATCTCTCATTAAAATGTTATTCAATAGAAAAAATGTAAACAACAGCACCTATAAATGGAATCATCTCCTTTTACTAAAAATGTAACTTTCATTATAATAGTGATCTATAATCTTCCTTTCTGTAGACATGAGTTCCCCTCAAGTAGAGAAATACCATCCACCTGAAATTTATTATCTTATTTCTCTTACATGTTCTCATAAGATATCAAAAATATTTTTTATTTTTGCCTGCAGTTCACCAATTTGTTAGCTTTTTTCTTGTGTAGCGTTTTGTTATAAAACCAATCATTCCCTCTTCTGATTTTCAGTATCTTAGTGCTTGCTAAAAAAATTACAGTAAAACATTTATAAATTATATTGATCAAGTCTGTGGGATTTATGTTTGCATTTGTGGGGTGTGCGTGTGTGCATGACTGTGTATATGTGTGAATGAAAGCCAGCTGGCATGCTCTGAAAGTCAGATATCAAATAAATGTAAGCAAATTTTGAAAATATCTATTAATATATGTGCAATATCTATTTATATATGCATTTGTCCCCCTTTATTGTTCCAAGGAATTAATTACAAAGTAGCCTCTGGAATTTTATGTGCAGATTTCTGGTGTATGATGAAATATGAAGCCAGATTTTGAACCAATTTGCGTGTACTGTAGTCACAGACAGGGATGGGTAAAGCTGTGATATTCATGGAAAATGAGGGAAACCACTGGTGGTTCAGCACCTTCTGCTACAGAGTATTTGCTGCACTGAGCACTGCTAAAAAAGCTATTACAGCCCTCATATCCTCCCATGGTAAAACTTTCTCTGAATCAAAATATCTGTGGAAAGTGTCTTTAAATGAGTGTTTGATTGATTGCTAATTTAGTCTGTAACAGAAAAGGCAATCCTTGCTCCACCCCGCAGTAAGGGCAGAGAACCTTTTCTCTCAAGCCAGAAAAAGAAGTATTTCCCTCTGGTTTTGGTGAAAAGAGAGGTGCTGCACTTCCATTTACTTTAATTTCTATTAATTTTTCTTTAAAACACTTTTCACAAATGTAAATCATTGCTCAGTGCTGGCCTTTCAGCAAATCAAAGATGGCATAGCTCCACTGACATCAATAGGCTAAGCTGATTTGCGCCAGCTCAGAATATAGCCAAAAAGGCAAAAAATCAATAGTGTATCAGACCCTTCATTATTTTTTAATCTGCGGTATCAGTCATGTGTTACAAGACAATGTTCAGTTATTTCTTTTCTAAAATCAGACTTCAATATGGACACTCAGT
Organism: Balaeniceps rex; assembly: GCA_013401315.1. NCBI lineage: Eukaryota > Metazoa > Chordata > Aves > Pelecaniformes > Balaenicipitidae > Balaeniceps > Balaeniceps rex. Next base: position 7,191 of record VYZW01054887.1, read on the forward strand.
TCAGCATCAAAAGTTGATATGGGAGGCCTTGGGGTCCTTCACCTCAACCTTTCTGAAGCACAAGTTTAATTGAAAGGTAGCAGTGCTGACCTTCTTTCATGTGCTTCATTTTACATTGCTATGCCTTGTTCTCTTTTATTGAGACGTCAAATCGAGTATATCTGGAGACTTCCCCATGTGGTACTTTCAAAGACTATGATTTAAACTTCCTCATTTTTCACCTGAGATGAAAAGGTTTCAATTCTCCTGTCTACTGTAACTAAAATTTCCTAAAACCTGTCAAACTTCATGTGATGATCCACGCTTCCAGAAGCCACAGATTTAAGTTGAAAAAGATGAACTCTGTGGTGCCACTGAAATTGAAGGATATCTTCTTCGAGGGGATGGGGCCATTCTGGGCTTGAAGAAAACCATTTGAGACAAACCATTACTAAACAAACCATACGGGGAAATCTACCTTGTACTGTTCTCTCTTCAGTCATCCTTCTTTTCTGCGATGTTTTTTGTCTCAATTGGATATGGACCAGCTACAAGGGAAGGTAGCTCTTCTCTCAGAATTTAGGATTCCAGTAGAAGCAATGGTGCATATAAAGTGCATGAAGTTATAGAGGAAATATGTTTTGTGGAAATTGCATTAAAAATGGGGATAAAAAATCTTAATGAAAAAGATGAGTCACTGCACTGCCCACTTCTGGTAGCTACACCATAATTGATGGTAGTAATAAATTTATTAGGAATGCAAACTTAGATTATTTAGATAACTTCAGGTAATTGGAAATAGAGAGCGCCATAATGCAAATAAGGACTGACATGTCCCCCAGATTGGATCACATCCCTGCAGAAGTGCTGAAGGTGGAGAGCACACGCTGCAGTGTCTAACCTCCTTGTATTATCCTTTGGAAAATGCTCCCTCAAAAATGTTCAAAGGTAGATGCATCATTTCCAATGAAGGGTGATACTAGAGAAAGTGAGGAGTTCAGGGCTGTTCCTTTCTTCTAAATATCAGATGAGGCCGTTTCAATAGTAATATCAATAGGGATCAAAGAAGCAGGTGAGAGAGGTCTTGTGGATGGGTGTGGTGTCATTTAATTCATACTAAAGGAAATTATAGCAAAATGATTGGAATATCAAAAGCTATAGAAGCTTATTTCATCAATTCTGTAAAGTATTGATTTTGAAGAGCACGGAGCCTGTGCCTGAGAATACACAATGAAGTTACGGTCTTGCTAAAATGAAAACTAATAGCAAGAGCATCATCTTTACGTTAGCAGCAAATACTCAGGCTTGATTACTAGAGGAAGGCAAGAAGAGGAAATTATCCTCTCATCTTTGTTTTTTGAATTAGATGTGGAACTGGATAGTGAATAACCTGGTTGTAACAGGATGGAAATACAGCAGACAAGGGATATATCACATAGGATGCATCACCTGGATTTTGCTGGTGACGTTACGTATCTGCTCAAAAGACAGGTGCCTAAAGAAGACAGAGGAGGCTGGAGGGCTGGCTGCTCCTAATGGTTATTGAAGGCCAGTGAGGAGGAGTTCAAAGTGATAAAACTAGAGATACAAACTGCAAATGTGGACTTGAAACAAGTGAAAAATATATGGTTTAGAAGCCATAATTTCCGTGATAGAGATGAGAAGTGCTTGTGTGGGTTAACAGCTCATAGACTTAGAGTAGAGCAACATTTTTTAGGTTCTGTAAAATCTGGAAATTTGGCAACATCAGTGTAAAAATAAAGATGAAAATATGTAACATGGTGAATTTTGAAGCATACCATGTGCCGTGGAAACAGATTTTGAGCTGAAAAGATGGTTGCAAGCCATTGAAAAATGTTTCATCATTGACTGAAAGATCACAAAGGTGAATTGAGGAGGCATGTTTTTCAAATCTGAAAAAGAGAAAAAAATAGTTGGGAGGGAATTATTTCTCATGGTACTATATTATGAACAAATGAGAAGGTCATGTGGGAAGGATGGGGATATAAAGATCTCAAAGGATCTCTGACAAAAACACTGAAGAACAGACTCTGTTTAGAAGCATCCTTCAAACTGTATGAGGGAGTGGAGCAGGGGGACATTTTTGCATAAAGGCTCACTAGGGACCAAGCAAGGATCATCCCCATGTTGGAAGCCCTCTTACTGAGATGTGGCATGGAAGGACACAGAAAAGATCTGTTTGAAATCGGTGACTTGGTAAACTGGTAGAAAAATAGCATGGAATAATTTGAGCGTATTTCAGTAAGAAACTGGTGGGACCTGATGGCGTTGGCTCAAGATCTCAGCTGCCTTTGCCATCCTGTTCTAAGTCTTGGCAGAGAAGTTCTGTGTCTGGGCAATGAATCTGATGTGTCCTGGGCTACACTACAGCTCAGCAGCATGGCACCTGTACCCAGCAGGTCCACAGATTTTATTTCATGCAGCAAGAAGCACCAGCTGGTTATAGCACATGACCACTAAAATGGCCAGCCATGAGAGGTCAGCTCCGTCTATGTCTCCACCTCATTTAACTAGTTTGGAGGGCATTAGCAGCAACGTAGCTAGTTCTAGTTTTTTTAACCTTTACAAATAAATAAAATGCTTGCATCTCTGGCACTCTGTTGCTTTTTGCTGTAGTTTTTGCAAGCACAACAACTCTTTCACTATCTTCCTGTACAATTTATCAATAGCCCCTCAGAAAATGATAAAAATATCCCCCCTTATAAGTTAATATATCACAGCAGCTTTATTAGCTAGTTTTTGCTGGAGTTCTTTTCACATGGTTGATTTTACGGTTCCCTGAAACTAATATTTTTGAATGCAATGTTTTGTCCTTTACTTTTTGAAATATGAATAATTTGTTTTTCTGAAGTTATTTGATTATATTTATGCCATTTATTTTAGCTATACCAATCTCTGTGAAGCATTTAGGCAGAAACTTTAGGCAGAATTGAAATCCCAGTTAAAAACTCTGACTTGTTTTTTCTCAAAGCCATGGGTTCAGTTCCTCTTTCCACTACTGATTTGTTTTAATTTTGATGGGATTGTGCAAATGCTTAGTACATTACTGAAATGTACTGGGAAACAAGGATTCAAGTAATGTCACCCAGTCTACTGCAATTAGATTTGATACTCTTCTACTCCGATTCTTTAGTCAAAATCAGATCTACTTACAGCTAAAAGGCTGTAAACTACTTCTCCTACTTAGCTGGAAGAGAGTGCTTAGTAGAGGCTGAGCTTCTGTTTTTCCTGTAGGCTGCAACTTCACACTAATAAGTCATACACAGAGGAAATGTCATATTGAATGAAAGCAGAGTATTCCTCTGTGATTGCTGCAGAATGGTGATCCCAGCTGGATGAGACACTCGCCCCGAGAAAAGGGGTCCAATTACGAAACCTGTGTTTGCCTTTGGAACACAAACCTGGGCACCTTCTTGTTCTGATTTATCCTGCTATAAAGAAAGAAGCTCCTTGGATTTATTTCTTTTCCCTGTTCACTAGGGTAGGATTTATTACATCATCTCACGTTAAAAATGGGGACTTTGTGAGGAATCTGGGAGGACTTTGTTCTCCAGTGACAGGAAAGACATTGTTTTCATTTTGTCACTGCCATGGACTTCCTCCAAGACCTTAAGCAATCTAAGAT
>VYZW01054888.1:3363-46119 GCA_013401315.1 Balaeniceps rex
TACTGTTTTTTTTTTTTCTTAACTGTCTTTATGATCTAAAACTTGAGGTGATGTGGGTCCAGTACTTTCTTTACTTTTAGTGTTTTTGGGTAAGATGTTTAGCTAATACATTTACATGATAGAATCCTCAGAATTAAAGAAGAGTGGAGGAGTGGATTTTTTCTTTATCACAAATGCACTTACATAATGTTTCTTTTAGGTTAATTTTAAGGAAAAGGATTTTAAGGAAAAGGAGTGAGGATTTAGCTAACAAAGTTATATTCTAGGATTTTTTTCAATTAAGGTGTGGTCTTTTAAAATAAATTATTTTTGGAGACTGGCCTTGCAGGTTCTGTTTTTTCAAATTATGTTCAGCGTACTACTGCCCTCTGCTTTGTGAAAGATTGCTTATGTGTCACATATGTTTGAAAAAATTGTCTTAGTGTTCCAGTATACTGAGTGATCTTAATGTATTTTAAATCAAAGTTAGCTGGACGATAATAATACATGTTTTCCTGTAGAATTTGTTTTTCTATAAAAGATAAAATTCTGAAGTGATTATCTTTCCCCCATGAATCAATTTCAAGTCTAAATTGCCTCCTTTATACACTGTGGAATTCAGTATTTGATGTGGTCCCCCTCCTCCCCTCCACTTTCTAAAGCATTTATTAAGCATATTGTAGTAGTGAATACTTCAGTGGACTACTGTATTACAGAGACTGTTTGCTGCGTGTTCTGGTCTAGAAGTAGCAGGGACTCAGGGAACAGGAGAACGTTTTTTTTTTTTTTAAGGATGAGTTGCATTCTTTATCCTCTGTGACACATACTCAAGCTGCAGGTGTTTTAGCCTCTGCTTTTCTCCTTCCTTGAATTCCCACACAGATTTTATTATTTTTTTAATAACTCTTACTTTTAGAGGAGGAACCCATTATGAGCATCTTATGTTTTTAAAAGCAGGGCTAGGTGCTACTCTTGGTCTCTGGATTTTGTACTGCTTGTTCATTGATCATTGACAATAATGATTGCTGTTTTGAAAGCTACAAATCATGTTAGCCAAAACTACTAGAGTTTTCTGATTCTGGCAGGTACATTTTTTTCAGCTATATCCAGAGACTCAGTTTTTATTGAGAGATTTTTACTGGCCCCTCTTTGATAAGGGGGAGTGCGGGGAAGAGTTTTAGGTATGTTTTGTCTAGGTAATACGCTGATTGCAATTCTGTGTTCTCCTTGTTTTTTATCGTTTTAGCTGACTTATCTTTTTTCTGTAACAAAGAAAAAATTACGCATTATGGAAATACCTCTACTAATGATGAGTGCATCGAATACAGGCTTCCTGCAAAGAGGTTTTAGGCTTTTGTATATCGAAAGTGTGGCAATTTTTGAAAATTCACGATTAGGTAATCCTTTTTCTAAAGTTGATTTAGACGTGTTTCTTACAAAAGAATCCACAGAAGCGTATTGTTTAAGATTTGAAAGAAAAGTATTTCATTTTATGGTCATATGTTCTTAAGGCATTTTGTCTTGGTAGAATAGAACAATTGATTAATATTGACTGCTTCTGTTCTTATTGTTAGCTTTGAATAGAGAGTACAACTAACATCTCTTTTGCAGTTTACCTGCTTAATGTAAATGAGAAGTCAATTTGTACCAAAAAGATTTTTTTGTAGAAGGGTTGCGTAGCTTAAATAAGTATTTTTTCCTTTCTTGTTAGTGAGACACAAATAATTAAGATCAAAAGTAGACTATATCTTTATTACATATAAAAAGAAACAGGAATCCAGGCTTTAAAGCACAATAGTCAGATTTTTGAAATGCATGTCCTTTGAGGAAAATAGAATGTGCCGGGAGCTCTAAGTGGTTGTATGGACTATAGAAACTGCAGTCAATCAGGCTTTGCTGAAGCAAAAGAAAAGGAACTATAACAAAATGTGTGGTAAAAAGAAAAGAATACAAAGAAGGAAAAAACCCTAAAGTGTTGAGCACCTGGGAATAGGAAAAGATGAACACAATCTAGAAACTGTGGCCAGAAATAGGAAATGATGATTGGAGAGGAAAAGAACAGTAAGAAATGATATTTGCTTAGAATGCGTAAAACAGAGTATGACATTCTGTTTCTTTTAGCAGCATTCAGATAGCTGGGTGATTCCTCCCTCCCACCCTCAGCAAAGACTCATCTTTTTCTTTCCCGTAATGAAAATCAGTGCCTCTGTTTAACTGTTTCCTAATATGGTGTTCAGTCTTGCAGGTATAAACTATTTGCCCTCTGACAACTTAGTCTTGTTGATAAGGGTGATGGTGTAATCTCAATCTGGAGCTTTGTTGGTGAGGTATGTATTTGGTGAGTGGAGGGTGAGTAATTTTAATTGTGGAAACAGGAGCTGGAGTGAATTAAAGAGAAAATGAACTGATTTTTTCAGCCAGAAAATGATTGAAGCACCACACTGCAGATGTTACAGAAAAAAAAAAAAGTGTGATGTTCTAAGGTCTCCAGAATTCTTGCAATGGACTGTAATCTTTGGTGAATATGTTAGTCCATATTTTTCAAGTTGCTTACATGTCTGCGGATAAGCAAAATTTCTAGTTAAATCATCACATTCTGAAAAGGAGTTAAAACATTCAAAACGTAATGTGAAAAGGATGTACATTTTTTTAAATACCACAGACAGACAGTGTAAGAGATTATAGTAGATAGGCTGAAAACTGTTGTTCTATCCTATGTTACACGAGACTCCTGAGGACAATTTCTCTTTTCTGTGTAAATCAAAGCTACCAATTAAAGTAAAAGGTCTTGGTTACTTTTCATAAGTGTTACACTAACAGTAAGCCTGGTCAAATTTTTGTATTGTCAGCGTTCATAGCGCTGTTATGGGGAGAAGGTATCTGTTAAAATAGTGGAATAGTTTCACACTCCAGGATACATTTGATTTTTTTGTAACCTAAATTTAGACTGTATGACTTCTGAGGTTGTGATCAGCTGCTTCGAATCTGAAGACAGAAGAAAAAAATATGCAATGTTGTATAAATGATGTAATATAAAGGTTTTTTTTGTAAGTTTCTCTTCAAATTAAACATGCTGGAGAACTATGTGAGAAGTGTTTGAAAAATGCTGAAAGTCAACGGTGAGGATTTTCACTGGTGGTAGAACTTTCAAAGGGCAATCTCAAAGTTGAAACATGTTTTTCCATGCAGCCTTTTAATCAAATGTATTTCCGCCCCCCCCATGCTTTTTGGTGTATTGGCTTTTTCATTCTGTGTCTTGGTTACTTCATATTAGTATGGGGAAGTCATTTTGATTTGTGAGGTGTAGACATTTAAGTATTTCTCTGCATATGTTCTTTCTTTTGTAATTATACTTGAATTCGGTACGTCCTGTAAAACATCTGGAAGTCGTAATTATTCAGTAAAACGTTACATAGCCGGTAAAGGTCGTGTTCTGTTAATTCAAGCAATTTTATATATATTGTAAAGGTAAGCAGTAACACTGGCTTTAGGAAGTTGATGATTTGCTACGTTTCTGAATTCAAAATGCATATAACAGTATTTTATGGATGCAAAACAGAGGTTATATCCATCTATTTGTACTAGTTATTCAATTTGCCTTTGTGATGTTGACAATATACATTGTGTTAAATAGCATGCACTCAGTACGTGAGCAACCTGCCTAGAATAGCCAAGCTGTATTTATTAATACTCCATACTTCACTGGCAAGTGTGCCTTTCATCCTGTTCGCCCCCACCCCCAAAGAGTGCGGTTCCTTCCCCAGTACAGAGTAAGCTCGCTCTGCCTGGCTCAGAGGCCCCACTGGCACCGTCTCCAGTTTGGACTACCAGTCCTGATCCTGTTCTAAGGGTGACGTGAGGAAAGGTAGTAAGACAGATGGTGGGTTGTGTGCCTGTGCATGGGCAAGAATGTGGAGAATTTCTCGAAGAGGTTGGGTTTATATATTAGACTTACATAATAACTGTAGTTTGACAATCCCAGCAAAGCTGTCCAAGCCTCTTAAGGAAAAGCTAGGTATCTTTCACTTGAAATTAGTCAGCTTAGAAAGGATTTAACGTACCGTCTGGTTCATTAAAGTGCCACTTTTTATCACTAATCCTGATGAAAACTGGTGTTTTATCCAGTTATGGAAAGAACTAACTGGGCTGAAAAAGTCTGTATGTGGTTGGAAAGAAGAGATAAAATGCAAGAAGCCTGGGCGATAAAGTGGAGAAACTTGAAAAACTGTGGCGTTTTTTCTGTATGGTGTTGGATATCAGAAATAAAGTGGTCAAACAACATTTCAGGAAAGATTTTGGATATGCAGCATATGTCTTGATTGCTAAAGATGTTTCATTTCATAGTTAAGAGACTCCCTTTCTCAAAGGATTTTCTTGCAGGGACACTGGACAGTAATGTGTGGTGTTCAGATTGCAAAAGGGAATGAGCTTGTGTCACAAGCTCATCTCCCATGTTCAGCAACATTATTTTTGGGTGGTGGTAACATTGCCAACAGTTTTGGTTTGGTGGGGGGTTTTTTGTTTGTTTGTTTTTAAGTGAACCAAATGGCACAAAATCTTCCTGAGCAGGGAAGTGACAGACTTCAGTGCCTTGTCTGTTTGAGGTCAAGTCCAAATATTGGACTGTCTTTTGGGCTGTCTGAATAACCAGGTCTCAGCCACTTTGAAGGAGGGAGAGAGCTCTGTCTTTTTGCATAATGTAACCTGGAATCTTCAAAATCCTTTCTTTATTTGCCATTTGTGGCATTTGTTGAAGAGCCATTCTTAAATAATTGTGTTAAATGGTTGGTCATGGGTTGAAGTGGGACCTTGCAGTCAGCTGGTTGGAGGCGATCTTAACAGTTCTGTTCAAGAATCAATTTTGTCTGTTTTTCCTAATATTTTATGGGGGACTTCATCAAAAGGTCATGGAAAGTAAACCTTCCTTTACCATTTGAATTAAACTTTTTGAAAACCTTAGGAAAGGGACATAATTTCTGCCTTCACAGAAGCCATGCCAGCTTGGCCTCTACCTATATTAACTTATTCAAGTTCTGTAGTGATTTCTTTTTTTTTTGTTTCTCAATTTAGACTCCTTCAGTTCTTCTGGTGCTGAATTGGGGCTTAGTAGGATCTTTCCTAGGCCCTCTTTGTGGGTGGCTTAAATGTTATTCAGTGCTCTAGTGTAAAGCAATATTCAGTGGTTTAGAGAATTATTTTTTTTCCAGAAATAACTGATTGAACAGCAGTTTAACATTGAAATAAATCAGGCCACTCTGGATACACAAAGCATTAAGTTTAGGGTCAAAATGTTTTTTCCAAAGCAAGCTGCAGTAAAAAAGAAAATCTATCTTGCATCTGATGCACATACAAATACATTCATATGTGAACTTGTGTCTCTGCATATTATAATTGTGTGTAGCTATCTTTGGTTGTAGATTTGGACCTCACTGATTGTGTGGTCCTTTTTTTTGCTAAGATGCCTTAGCAAAAATAAAAATTAAATACTGTGGAAGAAGATTCTAATGAATTTGGACAGTTTGGAAACCTCGATGAAAGGAAGATGTTTCAGTGAGGCTGTGGCTTTGATAAGACCAAGCTTGTGGTGGTTTGTGTTCTGCCCTATGTTTTCATCTGGCTACCATCAGAGATGGCATAGAAAGGTTTAACAGACCCATGGTTGAACCCTGTGTGGCTGCTCTTATGGCTTTAGCCACTCGGACTGACTGACATTAGCAGAAGAAGGTAGGGAAAACTGATCAATGAAGCAGTTAACTTCACAAGTGTATTAAGCAAGACACCTTGCAAGGGGATACCTGACCTATACCATCCATGCATTACAGTGCAAGCTAAAGAAGCTAACAGAAATGGAAGGGATGCTCTTCACAACAGGGAGAAGTTTCAATAGTTTTATGACAAAGTTTATTACTTTGATATCCTCAATCTCTAATGTACCTAAAAGAAACAATTTTCAAGTGACTTGGATAGAGATGTATGATTTCTTTCCACATTCTCTGCTCACTTTTCTTTGGTAGGGATGCAGAATTTTGACCTCTGTATGCTAAGGATAAATTAAAAGTATGTCAGTGTTAATCCTTACCAAAAGCTGATGCCTAAGCAAGACATCCAGGGCTGAGCTCAGATGAATTCCTTGGTGGGAGTTGGCAGCTCTCAGTTTCTCCTGACAGCCTATTTTCTAGCCTTGCTCCACCTGGAGAAAGGATCAAAATGATGTATCCCCAGCAGAACAAAAATGAGCAGAGAACAATGAAAATCATACACCTCCCTCTTGCATGGTCTTCTTTCAGCCCTAGCCTTAGACTAAGGTTGAGGCACTGGCAAGGCACCCCAAGTGCCTTGGGACAGTGTCCTGGGGACAAGTTTCTCATGGCAGAAGTCTTTTTGCAGCCTTTAATTTCCTTCAGCAGGTATTGGTCTTTTAAATACAAGAGAGAGAGAAAAACTGGAGCAGGATGAGAGAGGAGGAGCCACGTTTGTGGTGGTGGTTTGTTTCTTAATGTTGAATGAGATATCTGCATTTACGATTTGGTCCTATGGCGATAGACATGAAGTAATGTTTGCTTTGGTAATTGTTGAATTTGAATGAGGAAATGTTCCTCTTTCAAGTTATGGTTGTGCAAAATTTCCATGATATGCCTGCTTATGACCCCAAACACCTATGTCTATTGCTGGAGTGAAGCTCCTGAATAGATACGCCGTTCACGTTTCTTAATTCTCTCCAAGCATAAATATTGAGGGCATTTGCTCTTTCTTCTGCCATTGAAGAAAGCCAAGCTTTCTTAGAACCTAATTGTCCCAAGCTTCTCTGAACAGCTCAGATCTGTTGCTTCCACTAAGAGCTTAGGTTTTGATCAAAGGAAATAGGTAAATAATCACATCATCTCATCACAGAGAACTTAGCAAAGGACGTGACTGCTACTTTTAGCTAGGCCTATATGAAGCTTGTGGACTTTGACCTATTCTGCTCCTTCCCCTTTATACCTTCCACTGATTTCCTTGGTTCTGACCTTCAGTATATAGCTTCAGTCTCCAGGTGGTTCAAAACAAGGGTTTTGGGTGGAGGAGACTAATTCCAAAGTCTGTGTTCCAAGAGTTCCATCTGCTCAGTAGACAATTGGATACTTCTGGATCATCAGGGGAGATGCGTAGTGACGCTCTGGCTAGCGGTTGGTGGGTTTACAAATGTGCCAAGGTTAATTTTTTTTCTTGGAGATTAGTCTCGCCCTGGAACTGTCTTCCTGTTGCTGTGGATGGGAAAGGTAGCCTGGCTGTTTCCTTCACATTCCTTTTTCAAGAGACTGTTGGAACTGCTTGCTGCTCTGCTTCTCATTTTGGATTATCCTTTAGAAAAAAATCCTTGTTTCCATCAGTTCAATAAGTAGTTCAGTTGTTGGCTCTTTCAAGTTCACATCCTTTTGCAAGAAGACTTCAGTTTTTCACTCACGTTACTCAAGGCATTTTTGAATGGTTTAATTAGACTTTTTCTGCTGTACTACTGACCCTGTTCCTAAATGGGAATTAAATTTAATATTAACTTTTCTAATGGGAAACTACTTTGTCATTAACAAACCTGTTTCTTTCCATTTTCCTACAAAGACTGCCTCGGTTGCAGCAATTATATCTGCCAGATGAGTGGGAGAGTTTAAAGCATTTTTAAGGACAAAAGGTTTTTTAGCTTTTTCCCAACACTGTTATGTAAGTTCATGTCAGATTTTTTTTCCCCCCCCTCTTGACCCAGGTAATTAATCTGCTGGTGTGTGGTTGTTTTTTTTTTCCTTAATGCCATACATCTGCAGTAGAAGCTGCTTTTATACTTCAGATCTTGAAGAGTCTTTGGAGGAGGGTTTTTATATTCATAGGGCAAGGTCATATACAGAGCTCTGCCAAGTATTCCGAGGGACTGCACACTGCAGCAGGGAGGATTTATCCCTGGAGAGCTGTTCCTGTATGAACTTGCTAGGAAATAACCAAGACAGAGCCTTTGATTTAAACAGGTCCCACTCAAGGAGTGCTCAAGTCACATCAGTGGTATTGGTTTGCTGTATCAATAACTACGATTTATATGATTGTCACCTAAAGCTATATTCACTCTTTCCTCCTGCTGGAGCACCTGGGGACCATTTGTAGTCGCCCATGGTGCAAATGAGCATAAGTGCCAGCTAAGGAAAGGTGAGTTCTTTCTTCCCCATTCTTTTTGAGATGTCATCTGTGTGCATCTTTACAAACCAAAGCTAACCTTTGCAAGTCAGTACTCGTCTTGTGGTGGTGTCTGTGCTGTGTGAGCTAGTTGATTGCAAAGCTATGAGAAGAGAACATTGTGGAGGCAGTATCTTAAGGACTCAGATGTTAGGAGAGAGCAAAATTAACGCTGCTGTGCAAATGTAACTTGGTCTCCTTGTGCCTGGGAGTCCTTATGTCTACTCTACAATGCCGCTGTTGCCCAGCGCCCCAGCCTCCTGCAGGAGGATGCTGCTCGTTCAGCAGTGATTTGGTATTTTGGTTTATCCTCATAATTTGATTTGGCCTGGCTTTATGTACTGCATGCACTCAAACTACTCTGCTGGCAGGCTTGTTACCGTCTTCAAGGGCTTTTCTGTTGTGCTTAACACTATAGCTCTGGTTCTTCAGTAGCACTTACCTTCACAAAACCCCTGTGAAAGAAGAGGTAGAACTATCCCAGTTTTGGGCACAGTGGGCTGAAGGTTGAAATATGCCACCTCGTGCTGTGTTCCTTGGGACTCTGAAGTTTCAGTGTCCTCACCGTGATGGAAGCACTTCCTATTCTGACACTCCTTCTTCCACTGGCTTCTGTCACAGAGGTGCCTCAGCAGAGGGAAGGTGGCAGAGAAAACAGCGATTCCTGCCTAGCTGAACTCCTGAGGGCTAGATGTTGCAACTTGAGTAGTCTTATTAAAAGAAGATTACAAAGACTTTTATAATGTGAGCTTGCACATGAACTTGGTCTAAGCAAATGAGGTAGAAGCTAAATTCCTTCATACACATGAGATTCAATGCCTGACTTCCATGACGTTAAAGGTCCTCTTCAGGGACATCTAGTACTAGAACAAAGGTGTAACTGCCAGGTGGGCTGTGCTTCTGAATGGACCGGCACTGTGGCAGAGCAGGAGCATGGTTTAACTATTGCCTTGCCAGTATGATTAACAGGTATTTAGTGGAAGAGTGATAAAATGTGACATTACTGAACTATACCCCCAAACTGTGCTGCCTGTTCCCCTTCAGTTATTTCCCAGGCCTGGTTCTCCCCCATCCCTGGGACCTCTTCCTTACCCCTCCTCTCTGCCTGTCCAGCCCCAGTTGCTACCTCTCACGATTATCAGCTTCTTATAGAATCTGCTGTTAGATCTCATCTCTCTGTGGATCTTTCCAAGCTTCAAAAACCCAATTGCTGCTTCTGGTTCCTCACCTACATGCTCTCCTTCCCTGCCAGCTTTCCCTGCCAGTTTCCTGCCTGTACTGCCCCATCACCCTGTTGTTTTCCCCCCAGCCCATCCCTGTTCACTTCTGCCTCTGGATCTACCCTCTGGCATTTCAAGTCATGGCCCAAAAGTCTGGGAAGTCAGAGCTTCCCAAAGAGAAGTTAATTATATTTTTTTTCAGGGGGATTAACAGTTTTTTAACCTACATTTCTCAGAATCACCTGAAATTATTTTGGTGAGGGTTTCACTAATAAGGGTTTCCACTAATGAGGATTTTCACAAAAAATACAGTAGGCTGAAGTCCCTGATCTAGAAAATACCAGCCCAACCCCAGTTAGTTTTGCAACATTACAGGTACCCGAAAGCGTTGCTTTATAATGGAAATATTTGGCAACTGTTCCTAATGGATGACACCAGCCTGCGGTCAGGCCTGTCTTGCTTCACAGCCCAGCAGAAAGGGGTTTGCCATGGTGAATATTTGTCACCATAATTCCTCTACAAATTATTTGGAGTCGGGATTTTCTAAAGCATTTAAGAGAACAGGAGACATTCAGCCATCACTGAATTTTGAATTAAAATGGGATTTAAACTTCACTGCTTGAAAATCCAGGTCTTAAGATTCCAGATGGGTACTTTCTCTGAACAGTCTTTCTATCTAACCAGTGCATAAATATATGTGGTTGTATTTTGAGGTGAAAATGATTTATATTATATTCACACTTGAATTCTTCATAATCTTTCACTGAGCTTGCCGGTGCTTCATACCAAACAAACGTTTAATGCAAAAGACAACCCTCTAGCCTTTTATATAAATCTAAGTCTAAAACTTTTAATATGTATTTATAGGGAGAACCAGTTGTGACGGCTGTCACGCCGACACACCACCACCTATAGAGACAGAGACAGGTTAACCAGAGACTAACTTTTATTGTGCATTTTTATGCAACAGAACAAATGGAACTGGAGGTATGTAGTAATAAAACCAATATTCAAATTAGAATTAACACCTGAAATAGTAAACTGTAGGTAACAAATGTCTTTATAATTAAAAAATATTGACTGTTTAAAAAATTCTCTAAGATTTTATATTCTTTAAAAGAAATGTGTGTTGCCACATAGAAAACAATTCACACATCCTATAGAAATTGTCACAAAACCCTTACTAGTCTATATTACACTATGCACTTTTTTTGTACAATATCTAGTAAAGGCCTATCCCTAACCTGTACTTACTCTACACAGTACAATCATCATTAGAAAGTATTCATAGAATTAACTACACCATAACAATAAAAATATCAGGATTAATGGTTTTTTAATCACAGTTTCTCCACAAATATTTGTCATAGAAAATATAGCGAAGGCATGTTGGCACAGATGGGCGTGCGGTACTGCTACACAAAGTTTGAGAGAAGGCAGATACATAAATGACAGTAAGATTAAAGAGTATGGAAGGATAAGACAAGGATCTCTATCCTCCTGGGACTTTCTGGAGTGACATGATAGATAGCGGTTTCCTTCTGTCGCAAGCCTGCTGTCTACATCCAGCGCTGGGAAGGGATGTGCTGACTTACAAAGCGCACTGCTTAAATACGGATAGCTCGCTCTGGAAGGGCTTATGTGCTATCTGTTATTTCAGGTCCCGTACTATTATACCTAACGTCTTGCGGATATTTAGACACTTCAATGTGTATGAATTTATAATGCCTTGTGAACAAATTAATCTGAATAAGCTGTTGTCAAAGGTTTGGGTTTTTTTTAAAATGAAATGGGTGGGTCAAGAGTCAAGTAGCCACAACGGTAATTAAAAACAGACAGACAACTGGGAAAAGTTGTACTCCGTTATTTTAAAACCAAATACGAACAAAGAAAGATGAGCTGGTGTCTGCTGATGCCTGTCTGTGACTACGATTCGTGTCACTGGCCAGTGCACGCAAGCAACTGAAGGCAAAATTCTGTTCGTAAAGAAAGGTCCAAACCTGCAAAGCCATTTCTAGAGCCAAAGTGGCTTTCAGGATGAAACTATACATTTGGTTACTTTGCACAATATGAGAGCAGAGGATTGTGGTTCCAGGACGCTGGCTACACTTTTTACACTAAAAATAAAGCTAGGCTTACTAGTTATTTCAGCAAATCTTTAGGTTATTAAGTGAGAGAGGTCTGCCCAGTCCAGTAATTCTGTGACTGTTAAAAATGAAGCGTTTGTATTTTTAACCTCATACTATCAAACATTTGAAAGGAAACCATCACAATGTTTACAAAAATACAGAATGATACATATCGCTGTGGACAAATTTACAGTATAATGTTGACTCACACATTCTGACATGTTTTACCAAGTAGTTCTGGCAAGTGTCACCACATTAAACATAGACCAGCAAGACTTACACCATCTGAGCAATGTAACATCTTCTATTATAGTTCTTTTAAAAAAAGTGTAAGTTCAACACTGAAAAGCTACTATAGGATATCTGTACCGTGACGTTTCTATACACCAAGTTTCTGCTCCAGAGGCCACCACGCACTGTTGACCGCTCAAAGAAAGTCACCTCCTGCCTGTAGCGAGGGATGCTGTCCCAAACCCCTTGGCCTGGTGAGGTCCAGTGTGACTAAACTGCTCATTCACTTTTAGAAAAGAAATGAGTTATTCTGGGGCAAGAGAGTGCCTTTCCAACGCCCTTTTTAAAATCACCAAAAATAAAATGAGTCAAGAGGTATTGGACATTTAAGGGCCTAAAGCATATCCTGGCTGAGTGAGGTCCCGTCTACAGCGGTGCACGGTGGAGCCTGTGTCCCGAGACACCCCGTGGGCCGGCCGTGAGAGACCGATCACAACCGCTGGCAAAGAGGAGGCAGATAGCAGGAAGAAACTATCATGTGGGTGAGCTGACCTTTGAAAGACTGCCTCAGTCCTCCATCCGTGGTCAGGCTGGAGCTAGAGGAGCGCTTCACCCCAGAGGGCCCTTCCTGATCTTTGAGGAAGGGGTTGGGTGTCTCCTGCCCTGCCTGGTGCATGGGGAAAAGGTTGGGAAGGAGAGGAGAAGGGTAAAAGGAGCAATTAGTAGCTTCTCTCGTAGCTTGCACAAGGCAGTTAGGAAAGCTGGGGAGTATGAGATATGCGTTCAGGAGAGTCAACGTTGATGAGGTAGCACTAAGGATGGTCAAAAGCAACGTGAACTTTCTTTCCAAAAACCAGTTCTGTGTACCTGCCAGTGGGGAAATGTTGCCTCAAGGAGAGCTGGTTCAGGCTGTGAAGGACACCAGCACTGGCCTGAGTGACCAGACGAGGCTAAGGAGATGGAAACACCCTGATGCGGAAAGGAAAGGGTATCGTTTCTTTGGCATTGCATGTTTCTGGAGTGCATCAGTTTGGAGGGACGATGGACTCCTAAGCCTTTAAAATTAAAGGTTTTCAGTAGACTTTTTTTTTTTTTTTTAAAATTGGTATCTGCTTCCAATGTTGTGCGCTGTTGTGAATTCTGCTCTAGCACAGCTCTTTTCTTACAGCCCTTAGTTAGTCTGGACCCCATGTTTACTTACAACAGAAGGTTAAACTAGGCTCTTCGTACCCAACCCCTCCCTGAATGCAACACTGAGCATCTGACTGTTAAGACCAGCACATTGCCTCATCTATTTCAAGGAATGGATATAAAACACAAATGAAAGCAAAAACAAGAAAAGGCAATTTAAGGCCTCTAAAGCTACATAATGTGGCTGCAGAATAGGAACAGACAAAGCAAAAGCTGTCTTCTGAAATGGCAATTTGTTTTTAGCAATCTTTTTTAATGAAAACTGTCATGATCAACTCTAATCCCCTAGAAATCTAGATAAATATAGTGTCTATCTGATATACAAAGCAATTTTTATCTATTAGAAGTGCCTGCTATTGTTCTGGGTCTTTGAAGGATTCTGCCATTGATGAGCACTGCTGTTTTACCTGGGAAGCTTAATTTCCTGGTAAAGTTGGCTAAAGGAAGTCCCTGAATTTTCCATCTTGTGCGCTATTTTAAGGTAGCATTTATAATTATGTTATTTTCTGTTAGGAAATGGGAGACCACTTCTTTTTTTTGTTGTAAGCGTGCAGAAGTGTTCTTACATCTCCTACTCAGGGAAAGCAAATAGTACCCAGCTGTTCTGGGTCCAGACCTGGGCTTGTTATCAATAGGCAGACGAGATAGTAGCTGCTCTTTCTTTTGACATTTTTATAGTTTTTAAATGACCTTTCCTCTAGAACTAGATGAAATGAACTGCAATTTCCCTTTGAGGGTGCTATGAAGGATTTGCAAATAATAGGCACTGAGAAGTCCCACAGAGCAGGTCTTGAAACGGGTTTCTTTCTGTTAACTGGGACATGGTAGGATGGAGAAGCTGAAACTTATGCAGTATGTGTTCAAACATGCTTTGGACTCTTAAATGACAGCAGGGTAGGTATGTTTAACAAATAGTCTCTCCTAAATTAAGTGGTTGCTACTGTTGTATGAGGTTCTTCTCACTGCCATCAATCGCCAGATCCGTCTTGCATACCTCTATTGAAGACTTCATCCTGTGATCCTGGATGGTCAGTCCCTTCGTAATACGAGTTCCCGTTGTGAAGGAAAGTCCCCACCGCACGCCCTTGACGAGCATGTCCTACTGCGTCGCTGAATACCTTGTTTATTTGCTCTTCGGATGGCATCCACCAGTCCGGGTTGGAAGTACAATGCATCCTAATGAACTCTGCAGGAAAACATGCAAGGATAAAAACCAACTTGTCTTTGCAGCATCCGTTATTGCCCAGGCGTCAAAAGCTCATGGGAAATAAGAAAGGGGGCATTACTGCTCTACTTAAGCAGAAGGTAAAGCCTTATGGGGGATGCCATGATAATGCCACTTGGACCTATTTTATTTCTGTACAAGTGTGTTTCTCCACATGCAGTGTATGTTGTTATATCTGAGCTAATTATGTGACGTGTGGGACCTGGAGATAAAATCCCTTCTTGTGGAAATAAAAAGAACTAATTCAAAGTGACGGTTGTGATTCAGCGTGTGCGATACATGTGAAAGTTAACATGAACCCGGATGTATTTCATTTGAAACCTGTTGTGTATTTATACCTTGAGGTGATTACTCTTGTGGATCTTTATGATCTCCCTCTGCTGGCTGCTTCAACATCTGCAGGCTGCAGTAGCCCACAACCTGCTTGAAAATGTCACTACCATTATTTCAGTTTGGTGCTCCTTTCTGTTTGGAATATCTTTCATTTTAAGTCCTGCTCTTTTCATCTTCCTGAATCTGATACCTATTTTTCAGAGACTAAATTGGCCTTAGAAATAGCTAAATGAGATGAGAGGGCTAATTTGGGGAGCCTTGCAATAGTTTTCAATGCAGGAGAAAATGAATTGTGCTGCATGTAATTTGGCTATTTAAGTAGCTGTTGCTTCCACATATAGCTATTTGTATGCGATGATTACATTTTTTATAATTTCTTTTTCAGATTCTTTGACATGTAGTATGCTAAACTTGCAGAAGGCACCTTACCGATTCTGGAGTTGTAACAGCTAGACATAGCTCAAATAGGTGTATTTGGACTTTGAAACGTCCAAATACGATTTTAAATGTGAGGGCACCTTATTGGATATATTGGATACACTGTACCTCATATGGAAACTGAGTTTCTTATTTATTCTGTAACATTAGTTATTCCCTCATGTGGTATTGTGTATCCCAGGATATTTTTAAATTCTATTTTCTACTGTTGACAAGCCAACAGCACAGTAAGTGGCGTAAGGTAACTTCATTACTGTCACCACATCTCGAGACCAGGGAATGCTGTGCTTTTACGTGAGTTCCCGTGCCTGCAAGGTATCTCATCTGTTGGACAATTAGGATGAGATTTTTGCATAGCTCCTCCAGCAGTGTGTCTGCAAAAGTGATAGCTATCTCGGTTTTAAATTCATTTCCCTGGAAATCCACAGAGGCAACAGTAATTCCTACCCAGTTATGTTCCCGTGGGGCTCCACACACTGGTGTTTTTCTCAGAGAAGTGGTTACCATGTAAAGGAGTAATGCTATAATTTAAGCATGCCAGGCTGTTTTAAAGCTGGTTCCAGACATCAGTCAGTTGTAGGAATATATTAAAAATGTTTATAGATGTTTAAACTACTCTGAGTGCAGAGAGAGAAGCAGTTTGTACTCCCTGCTGTGGTGGGAAGGCATAATTGGACGTGCTGAGAATTAGTCAGACACTTGTTACCTTGGCTTGCAAATGGGTAGGAGCCAGTGGCCAACTCTTGGCACCAGAGAAAGTTGTCATGTTCCCACCCACGTATGGAAGCCCAAAGGGAGGGCCGTCTACTCTGCTTTCGTAACTGGTCCTTAGATACTGAATGTTTTGGCTTCCTCTTCAACCTTCTGAAAATTAAGGAAATTGGCCTTTCTCTTTCTCCCAAGGAGCGTTCCACATGTTCTGTATATCCAGGACATAGGAGAGTGGCCATAAGCAAAAGTCCATCTACAGGTGGATTTACCATTAGTCTTGGTGGGAGGCAGGGGGAAGAAAGGGGAAGAAAAGCGTATTAACACTCTGCTTGTGCATAAATTATTAGGTGAAGTTTTAAGTCATTTAGTAAATGGTTAATGCACTTGTATTCAGCCTTCAGTTTCCAGGAGAACTTCTGGGACCCTGAATCTCACTCCAGACCTCTGTGCAGCATGGTGTGCAACAGACTTGCCCTCTATTAAGCTCTGATAGAGTATAAGGTCTGGTAGAGTATCATATAACAGGTTAACAGGTTCCTTTGTAGTAAAAAAAGAGCCTCTGCCTAATTTGGCTGTATGCAAAATCTGAGTTCATTACCTGGTTAAATCAATGTACCCCACCTACAAGTCTTAGCTACTTGGCCTTGTTGGATTCTTCTATCCTAGATGGGAAGAGGCTCTGACTGATGTATATAACCACTTCAGACTTCAGCTGGATGACTAAAGGTATTTTTATCACTGACTGACCAAATACAGCTTTTTACACTGCATTGATTAGTAAAACATTCTCGAAGTCAGTTCAACCAAAATTTCATGTATGTGCTCACAAAATACTATAAAGATAACTATGAGTTAATTAAAGAAATTATAAGCATATGCATTTATAAAATGCAGATGCTGATACTACAAGCATGTTTTTAATTGGGCTTTAAAAAGTCCTGTTTTGTATGTTTCATTATAAAGCCCAGTAGCAGGCCTTTCGAACAATTTTAGGAAACCAAAGTATGAACTGCCACAACAGATAATTATTCTCAATCGGGACCCTTTCTCTGTATCGTCCAACACCCTCACTCTCTGACATTGTGAAATGTTTGCAAAACTCCCCCTCCTTTTCAGGCTAAACATGGGAGAAAGTTGTTCCCTAACTTTTTCAGTTGATGTTGCCTCAGTACTCCAAAAAAGAAGTGAAATCCTTGACAACGCATTTGTATACACTTTGTATGTAATTAACCTGTAGATGTTCCTAACCCTACAAAATGTTCAAACCTATTCTGAAACTCGGTTAGCTTTTAACTCCAATGATGCACTGTGGCCTTGAGCACCATATGCTCACTACACATTGGGCTATAAATATTCCTTTGGTTAATTTTGCTGTATATCAGTGTTAAAGAATGCCCTGTTAGTTTATTATAAAAGAGTGTAATCAGGATTGTCTTATTTTCTTTCTTTGCTGTTTCAAGTATATCAGCGCCATGTGCCCTTGTAATTGTCTCCTCTCTTAAAAAAGCAGCCCTGTTTTTTCCCATTCAAAAAAAAAATACACATCTATAATACATACATACATACATATATATATGTATTTATAAAAAGAAAGTGGAGGGTTTCTGGCTGCTTGTCACCTGCCTGTGAAACCCCTTCTAGTTCTGCAACTGTCAGCCAAATGCTTCTACTGAGCCAGAGCCAATGTGGTGAAATGAGATCACATATGGTGGACACTGAGCGAAAAGATGCAGTACCTCTGAGACATGTTACTTTTACTGGATCCAGAGGACGTCTTTCAGGACCTGTCTCTCCTGACTGCACTGACCTTTTCCTTTTCCCAAGGCCGCATGAGTACTTAAGCTCATCGGTTGTGAAAACAAATCTGATGAGATAGCGAAGGAGCCGTCGTCCATCTTTCTTGGAAGAATTTACAGCCTCATCCCACTGTTTACTAGTGATGTAGACAGGGTAGTTGTTCAGCAACTGCTTGCTCCCCTGAAAAAGTGAAATATTTCCGTTGCTTATTTTACAAGGCAAATAAGTAAAGATGTCAGCTGCAATAAAAAATACGCTTTTGAACTAGCCGCGATACTGACAGCAAGACACATCCTGAAGTGAACACATAATTGCTCTTACTGAGAATGAGTAATTTTAAAATTACATTTCCATTTTCTAGAACTCGAATTTGGTGAGGTACAAGGAATACCTTTTGAGAGATGGCTATTGATAATTTCCACTTTAACAAGCAGGTTAAAAAGAGTTAAGAACCAGTGACTGGGTATACTATTTAAGTACAACCTTTCTTCTTAATCCGTTAAAATGCATAAAAAGGGTCTTTGAAGAGCGTGATCAAATGATCACTTCATCGCAGCTGACAGTTTACTTCAGAGGTGACTCTTTTGGTCTGTTTTTATAATGAATTCATTACTTCTGTAGAACACACCTGAAACTTGACAGCAGTTATGTTACTGTGAAAAACATGAAGAAAATAAATAAAGGAACTACGAAAACTAAAAGCTTCGTTATTATTAATGAATGCCATATTAACTCAAATTATAGCTTTACCGAAATGCCACCATGTCAGCTGGAAAGAAATTTTGCTTTTAACCTTCATAATTTGTGTGCTTCAATATTCCAACATTAAATGAATGCTGTGGGACTAATTATGGGGATTCCTGTAATCCACACACATTTACAAGCCCTCTTTAGTCAACTGTACCTAAATTGTATTTAATTCTTGTTGCCTGTAAAATGCTATAGTTCAGGATTACCCAGTTAATGTAAGATGGTACTGTTAATATACTTGAAATAACTGAAGTACACAAAAAACCCCAAACCACACTCTCCTAGAGACTCATTCACTTTTACAGCTACACCCCTTTATTAAAACACATAAATCTGGAGGCCCAATTAGTAAAAGTTTCGTACAGCCCCCAGCTTAGACAGGCGCTCACAGTAAACTAGACAAACAAGGGTCTGATGCTCAACAGAGGCAATCACCCGCATGCCGTGCTTGTGGGCAACTGTTGCAAAGTTCTCCTCGCTTCCAGATCTTTGATATCTGAAATCTATTTTAAGGACTACCCTTGCCTCCTTTCATATATTTATTATAGCATCCTGGGAGACAGCTTGGGAGCATCTTTGAAGTTTTTCCTCAGGTATTTGATTTTAATTTTTTTGCAAGTTTGATAAATATGTGGAAGGTTGAATTTAGTGAAGACTGTGATGAGGGGGTCCTTGGAGAATCTGTTCGTATGATTTAGGGTACCACCACCTCCTGTGGCGGGGTTAGCATCACTGGGAGCTGAGCCTGTGTAACTGTCTGCTACTTGTTCGCCTCGGTGCAAGCCTAGCTGGCTTAGTGCAAACTGCTGGCAAAGGCAGCTACAAGCAAATCCAAAACTCTGCAAAGGAAGCCAAAATATAAAGGAGGAGACGGGCTTTGCCCGTCTGATGGGCCCCTATCCTTTCCCCAAAACATCTCAACCCTTTAGCTTGTAAATCCAAACTTGTAACCCCTAAGAGAAAGACTCTTTACCTATAGTCCAACTCTGTCTATAATTTGCATTTCACTTGTCTGCTCCCACTTCTGCAAAAGGGCCAGGGTCAACTCCTCTTCCTCCACTCATGACACAAGAAGCTGCTTTAATTTTTGCCAGGTACACATGCCCCTGGGAAGCCCATACTACTGCTGAGGAGCTCTGCTGTGGAAAGAACATTTCCTCCATCCAGCCCAGCTCCTTGTCCTCTGCCAACGTGGCAAGGGGGCCGGGGAAGGAGGAAGAGTGGGGGTGGCATGGAAAGCTCTTTGGGGGTATGATGCTCTTATGTTGAAGCAACTACGACCAGTCTGTCTCAGTGGGAGCTGACACTACTATTTCCTTGCCTTGTTTCATCACAAAGGTAATACACAGGACCATCTCACCCCCTCATTGGTACTAATTTTTTTTTCAGCAGCTAGCTCAGCATCTGTTTTATGTGAAGCTAATTATTTTCCTACCTTGGGTTCCTGAAACCTACTTCTTTCCCTATTTAAAAAAAAGCTGTAGTGAAGCAAGAACCTTTCTTACCGATACTGGTGCAAAGTACAAGCTGCTGCTAACTCTGTAGGCACTGCCCTGCTTTTGTGCCCTGGCAGGCAAGAGCAATGCAATGCAAGCCCGTAATGGCACAGTGTAAGGCTCCAGGCTCTCCAGGCTTGCTCATGTGTGTTAGGGATGGATGCTCATGTGTGGCTTTGCTAAGCAGCAAGCTATCCTAAGAGCTACCTCTGTGTTTAAATGTATTGCACTGATGGAAATAGGGTGCAGAAAAGCCCAACATCTAAATTTCATGAGAGCTCACATTACTATTAACTGACGAGAAGGCAATAAATTTTGCATAATTTCCTCAGCCCCAATTTTATTATACTTCTCTCTTATTCCCCTGGAAATTTAGAATATTTTTCCTCCTTCTTTTCCAAAGGCATGATATAGTGTTATGCTACTCTGTTAAACAATTACTGGGTTCCTGCTACAGATACACTTTCATTACTTCCTCTGAAAGTAAAACACTTCTGGGCAAAAGATTCTCGGTAAATATATGATGCAGTTTGGTGTGTCCAGCAGTCATTAAACTAAAACAAACAGAAAACCTTCCAGAAATGAAATAAGCAGATCCTGAAGGAAGAACCAAAGCACAAATGCGTTCATGCTTGTATTTGTACATGATTAAGCTTATGAATAAAAGATTAGCATCTATGTGTTTAATTGAATAAAAAATTCTGTCACATCATGACAAGCTATTCCATGTGGGACGTTACAGAACAGCCTCATTTTTTACAGTGCTTGAAAATTTTAGTTAAGCAAAAGAGCATTAAAAAAAGGAAAATGAATCCTTGGAATATATTTGAGTGATAACAGCTAATGATATATATAAATATATATATATATATATATCAATTTGCACAGGATAAAACTGAATGGAGAAGCAAAGTGATGCACATCCTGAACTGCTGCAAAGCATCTTCAGTGAAACTGTGGTAAGCTGGGCTACGTGAGGCTTGCACTACATACAATTTATGTGCAAAGGGAGGTCAGACTAGACCTAAGTCTCCCCTCTTCTGATTTTGTTTGCGTGAATAAAGGGTAGTGACAAGTATACACCACGTATACAAAAACATGCATAGCAAGAGCCTCAAATACAGTCAGTCTAAACTAGAAAAGTCTCAACAAAACCACTTTATTTGAGGCATTTTTACAAGCCTGGATAGAAACACACTGGAGCAAAATTAATGTGAGTTACATTAGAGCTGATAGATAAATCTATACATCTACCTTCTAGAGAAGGGAAGGACTTAAATTTCCTGCTTTTTCACTGCAGCACTTTTAAACGGATCGTAATTACAAAAATCCCCAAACTCCGTATCAAATATAAAATTGTCAACACTCAACATTTTGTTTGGGATGCTTTCTGAAAAGCAAGAGCGCTCCAAAGACTTGCAGAAGTCTGTATTTGGGTCTGTCTGCAAAATGAATGAAACATCTATTTTAGTGTTAACCACCTCAGGGCTGCTTTAGAGCAATACTAACTGTATAGACATGCGTGCCTGTGTCCATACGCACGGGTGTCGGTACCCCCACGCATGGGCTGCAGCCTCTGTGCACCGGCAGCCGCCGCGTGCAGCCACCGTCAATCACCCCGCTGCAGTTTTCACCAGGCCAGCCCTAGCCTAAATACTATCCACAAAAGTGATGTTTCTGAGGAAAGGTAAGAGAAAAATTACCCAAAGCAAGGCAAGTGCAGCTGGTGCTGATGGAGGGAGTTACATGCTGCTCAGTAAAGTCCTAGATTCTAGTCATCCTAGATTATACTAGTGACGAGCCGCCTCCACTTGGGGGATTACTGTACCTAAGAATGACAGTTTAATAATAGATTTTACATATTTTTACTACTAAATACATTCTTCCAGCGCCTACTGATTTATTTGCCTACATGTTTTCAATGAATCGTCAAACATAAAGAGATGTAGCTTGTCTTCACTGTATACTACCTCAGTCGGATGGTCTGTTGGCTGTGGTACCATAAGCTGGTTGTGATGCTGAAGTACAGTCTTCAAATAATCTAAAACAGTCTGGCAGGGCACTGCATGAAACAAATTGCAATTACTGTATATTAGCTATCTAGCACAAAATAGAACAACAATATTAAATCAAGCAGTGTTCTTCAGGATCTGTTTTGTACATCTGTGAGATTTATTTCAAATAGGAAATACTTCTCATTTTGATTCGCGCAGTCATTTCATTCAATAAATATAAGACAGATGTTGTATTTCCTATGTTGAGATCTCTGACATTGCTTTTAGTTTCTGCCCACTAGTTTCCAAAGGTTTTTGTTCCTAGTTTGAAATTATAATTATTACAAATACAAATTAGGTCAGCAGTAATGATAATAAGAAAAAAATCTGTAAATACTGTAAACAGCCTAAACCATACAAAGGAGAAAACATTTACTGGACCTAAATCATGTACTGATTAACATGTAAATATGCTCAAATGTTTTTGAAACCACAGTCTGATTAACTATACTGAACAGATTTAATGATTCATATACTTTAATTTCTTTTCCCTCCCTCCTCCCAAATTTGTTGTAAAACTAGGTGTTAGGCAAATCGCTTTATTTCTCTTCCCCTCATGCTTCCCCCTTTCCACTCCCATCACTCTCATCCATTTCAGTAGTGGTACCAACATCCTATTCCCTTCTGCCGAGGTGATAGGTTAATTAGGGATGATTCAATTACGGGTCTCTCTTAAGCAGATGCTGCCACATCTCTGATTAACTCTAGAGTATTTTTGAGATACAATGCTTTTCTCCTGAGCCTGAAACACCATAGGAGAATTAAACAGATATTAACCCAACATTACGACTGACTTGTGCAAGACTAAATAAGCATTGTTTTTAAGGTACCTTATCGCTCTCACATTTCGTATGGGTTGTTTTTGTAAAATATTCAGAGATAATCTTAGCTTCAGCTAAAAATCCAGAAAAAATATTTCAGTGCTCCTTCCTTTTTTTTTTTTTTATTATTGCTTGACATTCAGCCTTTATGCCTGGAAAAATGTGGTGCTTTGGGCTTTGTCTTAAGCTGGCAATCTGAAAGCAAGCACTGAAATCACTGAGAATGTCTCAAGGTAGGATTTACAGGTATTTTGCACCCTTTCCTGGGCATTCACACTGCGCAGCAACTATGCTCCTGTCTAGGCAGAGAGGGTGCAAAACATCTTTACTTTGTGCAAAACAGACTCATTACTAAGGGCTAAGCGGTGTTACATCCAGCAGTCCGCACACAGAAGTCATGCAAAGTGCCTGATATGAATAATAAATTCCTATGTTGTTTCACTGCATGCTGACTTCTCCGTGATGGCGACCCGTCAGTGTATTTACTCCGGTTTCATTTGGTATATCACACTTTGCCATGGGAGGTTAGGAGGTTATGCATTAGGCAAAAGTTAGCATTTCAAGTCACTTGTACCTGTTTTATTTCTCCAGTGACTTCACTGCTTATTGCTAGACCAGGGCAGTGTCTCGGTAGTGTAGCTGCTACACAGTGCCACTGCCATATGAGCAGGAGAGCCTGGATGCTTCTTTTTTCACAGGGGAAAAAAAGCACTTTTAAGCGTCACTGGACAGTTTTAGAAAATGTTTCAATTCTGAAAAAGTCAGAAGGGCAGTCAAGCTTAATAGACCCACCAACACGTTCTGTGGCCTTCCTGTAATGAGAGCTGTGTATTTAGCATATAGCAGCAATCAAAAAATTCAAAACAAGTTCTTACGTGGAATAAAGGAGTAAAATGTACCAACCACAGGCAACATTTTAGTACATTGGATATTCATAAGAAGGTGTGGGAAAAAAAGGATTTGGCTTTTCCCCCCTCATTTTTATATATAGGAAAGCTTATGGGGGAAGAAGAAAAGATTTTTTTTTTCCCCATGTGGATGGGCTGAAGGATAAGATTGTCTTTTGAGATCTTTTTCTTATACACTGTGTGTGTTTGCTGTCTGGTATGTCCAAAACTAAGATTAAACTAGGAAAACCCATGCAGAGATTACTCCATGATTAAGTAGATGTGCAAGAAAGAGACACAAGGATCATGAAGCCTCCGGGCACGGTCAGAAACCCTGTGACAAGGTCAGCAAAAACTCCCACTTGGGTGGAATTTACCGCAGGCAACCAGCATCTCCCGTGAGATCCAGGATCTCCTGCAAGGTGACAGCACGGATGGAAGGGGCTATGATGGATGACTGTACTACTGCCTGAAAGGAAAGATGCCTGACACTTGAATTTGGAGGAGAGTTGAGTGATACTTGGGAAATCAGAGCTACTTGCAAAGTATACCTTTCCTGCCCTGTCTAAATGTGTCGCTTTTTGCTTAGCAAGCTCACTAAGGACACAGTTGCTGAAGCATCAGCGGTACCCGGGAGCTTTAGACTTCTTTGATCCCCATGAAGCTGTGGTCAAAACAGTCTGTGAAGTTTGCACTTGCTTTTCTGGTTATCTCTATTAGCAAAAGTCCCTGATGATGACCTGATGGCTCTCAGCCATACTTGGTACTATTACCTGTAATTATGTGGAACAACGTGGGGCCTGAAAGGGAACAGAATATAATGCATCAAAAATTTCTAATTTTTAGGAGCTGATCTCATGGTAGGATGGTGTTTTACCCACAGTAAGTCATTTCATTGCAGGCTATCTGAAGACTTATTTAACTATGTTCTTCCAAAGGGATGGGGCACAAGCAAGAAGACAACAGGAAACTTTAACCTGTTTTGTCCCCAGCACATGAAGTAGAACTCTACTTTAACTTTATTCTGCTGATAAAATGCTTTCTCATCACTGGTGAGAAATACGAAGGTACTAAAAGCTGGCTGAAGCTTATAAATACTTCTATCTTCATAAAAGCAGTACTGTTTCGAGCACAAAACTGTATGATTTTGTTATCATTCTAGTGACTGGAGGACTCTGAGCGCTTTTGACTCGTAAAGCCATCGTACATCACGCTGTTTGCTGTTGGTACAAATAACCTCAGCCTTTCAAACACCAGATGCTACTTGCAAAGCCAGGGTTCTTGGGCTGCCGCACTAACCGAAACCTAAAGGAAGCCACAAAGAGGGCAGCATGAGGCTGAGAGACAAAGCTTCGGTTTTGCTGCTGTGTCCCTCTTACGGCTCTGCAAATATTCTCTTTGCTGAGAGAGAAGAGGAACTGTTTCCTTCAAACCCTGCAGCAAACCTAACTTTGTAAGAGCCTGCGGCTCCCAATTGTGAGTATGAAAAATCATTTAAACCTACTAGCTTATTTATTTTGTATTTCTTTGACTTTGATGTGGTCTCTAGAGAGTTAACAAGATCATAACCTCTGCATGCTTACGCACGTATTCACTATCACTGACATCACCAACAGGGATCTGTGCCTACTGTAACCAACAGGGAAGATGCTAATGTTGAAATAACACTTGCTTGTTATGATTTCGTAGAAAGCCTGCGGGGAGGCAGTAGTTTTCCTGTCCATTAGGAAGAAGTTTCCACAGCCTTTACTTTCTGAAAGTGTCAGTGACTCAGAAAAGACACTGGAAGTGGCAAAGTAACCTGGCCTGCAGCGAGTGAAAAGAAGAGTGAGATCTTTGTGGGAGCTAAAGGGCGAGAAGGAGGCGCTACAGGGGACTTGGCATGCTGGGGAAGGCTGGTCTTGGTAAGATGCTAAGCAGTGACTAAGCAGGACACGCGTAAGACGTGGCAGGTCTTTGTTGTTTATTGATCCAAGTTTTAAGACTTTGTTGTTATTCTAGGCATCTGTATGCTGTAACAAGTGCTGCTTCAGCATAGCTTGTCACAGCTTTCTCTGCAGAGTATGCCAATTTCTAATAAATAGTTGAATGGCATGGTGGCCACCGACTGTGCTTATGACAAAAGCTGGGGTGACTAAATCCTCTTTGTGCCAGACAGTATCAGCAGGTAAAACACAGTACAACTCAAGTCATCATCTCCCAGCGACGCAGTTTCCACCCTTGGTTCATTGTTACGGCATGTGCTATTTCACCCTCAGAAACATACACCTAATTTCAAGTCTGCATTTTGTTTTCCTTTGATTGGGTTTTATAAAATCTTTGGAAAAGAAATGGAAAATGCCTGTCACCTCTTACGTACTTATAGTTAGTGGTGAAGTCATTTCTCCGTCTTCTCTTTGCTAAGCTCAACACTGACCTTCTCGAGATGCTGGGCTCGCACTAAAAGCAGAGTCCCTACACCTACCTATGTGTCCGTACAGCCAAAGACCCTTTTGGCCATGCTGTGCATCAATACTCAGCCAGAAAGCCACCATGTCCTCCAAAAGCCTTTCTCAGTGTCCGTTTTCCAGGGGCTGAATCCAAGTACAGCGATGTTCTCTGTGCCTCAACACATGGTAACGCTGCACCGTGTTCAGCCAAGTCTGTCACCTCTCATCTTCCTCACTCACTGCTACCTCTGCACCGCTTGCAAGCTGCGAGCAATGATTGTATGCTTTCTTTCACTGATGAAAGTATTAAAAACATGGGCTGTGAACAGTTTCACAAAGAATCCCTCCAGAAATTCATCTGCATCACGGCAATTTCCTGAATACAAATATATTTGCATTTTTTAAATCACTCTTTGTAATATAATGTTATGTAACACCCTGAATAACTGCAATACCCTCATCAACCAAACTTTTCATCTCATTAAAACCATAATTTGGCAAGATGTTTCCTGGTACTATCTCCATTATTCTCTTTTAGTACCCTATTAATTTAGCTGGCATCAGCTGTGCAATTAGTTTGTCTGGGCTCAGTATCAGGCCAACGAGCCTACAATCATCCAGGACATCTCATGTGTCCTTTTAAAAAAAAATCATACAGTATTTGCATCTTTCAGTCTTCTGGAGCATCCCAAATATTCCAAAGCATAAAGAAAATCATAGTCAGGGTCCTCTTTGTCCACTTTCATTTTTGTTTTACCTCCTGAAGCGAGTTGTCCAAATCTCATGATTTTGAAAATATCACGCTTTGGTAGCAGCTGCCTAATGCTTTTGCTAATAAGTTGATGTGCACTTAGGGATGAAAAGCTGGTGTGCCCAAGCAGTTACTGCTCCCGGTGGCCTGTGCTGTGGCTCTCCCGGTGATGCCAGTCTCTTGAAAGACAGACTCCTGACTCTGCTCTTGAACCCCTCTGTCTTACAACCTGGGCTGGAATCAGCATCTCTTTACCATTTCTAAAAAGGCTGGCAATTCTGGCGCTGACTAACAAGCTCTTCAGTTGTCCCGACATTGGGAAGGAGTTGTGGCAGACGGCTGAGGTTGCAGTCTCATCTGAAGCCGCTGTTGAACGCGTGCTAACACCCAGAGTTATGGTGGAAATGGAAAATATTTCTACCTGCTTACCATCACCGTCATATTGGTGTGACTGCATCACAAGTACCAGAACAGAAATACTCAATGAGCGGGTCCGTATTATTGACAAAACCTACTATTTCCATCTGATAATGGTCCAATACTGTTATTAGGACACCATATTTTTCCTTTAATTTGCCAGCAGAAGAATGCCTCCTCGACAGAGTGCTCCAGGCTTCATTTTAATTATTCATTTTCCACTGATCCTAACCTCTGCTTTTTACTCATCACCATCAACTTCCCCTCTACTCCAATTGTTATGTTTCTAATTGTTCCTTCGCTTTTCCCTCCCTTTCTAACGAGCATGAAACTCTTCCTCCTAGATAGTCTTTTGGGGCCTTCAGCAACATGCTTTTAATGTTTCCCCATTACCACTCTTTCTTTTTCTTTAACCTTTGGCTTTAATAATTGTTTCCAAGGTTTTATGAAGTGCCAAGAACATCTCTATTATTGGCTTGGGCTGGGTTTTTGCTCATTATAAATGTTATTGGGCCACAATGACTTGTATTGGTATCTGTCAAAATGAGGGCTCTCATTTATACTCCCCAAAACATGGCCTCCAGTGTAGCACACTCCAGGGCTGTTTATATTGCCAAAGCACAGTGCTATGAAGAGATACTTGGGCTTGCTGTAAATAAGGCATACCTCCAATGTAAATAAGGTATATCTCCAACTCTCTCACGGCATCAGACAGCCTTAGTGAGAAGGGATGGCTCATCCCCAGCTTGGCTGCGTGTCTCCCCATGGTGGCCTCGGCCCCCCTAAGCAGACAGTAAGAAATCTGGTTATTCTGTTCATTAACGAGATTTTGTGCTCTGTAGCCAACACTGGCTAGTATTCCTCCTGGTGTTTTGCACAGCAGAAGACGAATCCCTTAGCACCCAAGACCATTTACTTCTGACTCGCCAGAGAGGAGGAGAATTGGGAAGGGTGTACATCTACACCCACCCTGCTCAGACCAGCAGCTGTTAGTTAAGACTGGCTCAGCACTGCAACATGTCCTCCTTCACTTGACCTTGAGTGATGCTGCACTCTGAGTTCATTGCAGGGCATTTCTAAATTGATGCTCGACTGTCAAAAAGATGTAACAAATGATAGGGAACCTGCTGACGAACTAGATGGCAGTGTGAATTTCTTATAACATTAATGGAGATGCCTTCTCTGCCTGAGATTTGGACAAGTGCGCAGTATAACACGGCTTGGATCATTTTAGCTCATATGCTCATTTATTTCAATAGTCAGCTGAAAGCCAGCAAAAACGGCATGGATGGGCTGTGAAGACAAGTTGTTGGGGTGCGGTGAGCTGGAAAAAGAGCGAGGGGCAAGGAGAGATGGGGGTTAGTAAAGAGGAACTGATCTAGGTGCTCAAGACCCTACAAGTTTGGATGTTTGTAATTAGATGGCAAAATAAAACCAGCACTCATTTTTAATGAGCAGCCAGCAGAAAGCAGAAAAACCGACATTACACACAGAAGAGTGTTAAAGATTGCCTAAACTGACCTTTTGGCGCCTGCCAAAAGCAGGGAAGGGAGAAAAAATGATAGCAAATATCCCATTACTTTTAAAATCCGTCTCAGTTGTGTTTTCCAGGTGGAGTGGAAAACCATTTTACTTCTGATAATCTGCATCTGAAAAGGCATTATATTTCTTTTAATTTTCTTTTGCAAAAATATTTCCTCCAGAAAGAAGAACGTGCCCCTTTCATACGCCCCTGGGATGTACACCTCTGCCTAAACAACAGAAGAGAAGAGACAAGCCAAGGCAGCTGTGCATCTCTCATTTAAGCAATGCTGCCACATGCTCCTGTGGCTTTTATTTTTGTCTGTGCTCCTCACTTTCTTTCTACTTAATAGAAGGTACTTCTTCTTGTCCTCCCTCTCAGCTGTGAAGTCTTCAGGACAGGGACCTCCCCAGTAAGCCCCTCTACACATTTATACTGCTGACAACGGGGAAACCAAGGAGTCCCTGGTGAGCGGGGACAGCAGTCTGTGTCACTAAAACGCCAAGTGCTGACCTGCAAAACGCAAACCGAAGTTGAGATCGGGGAGTTCAGCTTTGCCAGGCTGAACCGCAGCCCTCCACAAAACTCCCACCAGCTCTTGCTCCCCAAGGTAGGCAAAGAAACCTGACCCCCCATATTCACTCAGAAGCGTGGAAAAAACAATTAATGAAGCCCTGGTCTGCTGCAGTTACGTGTTTCAGTAAGTTTTTGTACTCAGGCTGGTTTAGCAAACTCAGCCGGCACTCCTAAGCTGCCAGCAAAGCCGTGCTGTAAATTCAAAGGGGTTCTCGTGCCAAACACCGGGCGACCGCGCTCAAGGCTCGCTCTTTCCAAAGTAACTTCATGCTTTGAAGCTGAACAGCAGAATGAGGCCAGAGATGAGACCAAAACATCCAGAACATCAAGGGAAACCAAAGAAGTGGTTAAATAAATGTGAACATCAAGAAAAAGGACAAAAAAAAAAGGACATGAAAAAGTGTTTGTCACAACCCTTGATGGCTGCTTTATCTGCGCTGCAGCTGTGGTAGGCTCTTTGGAAATGCAATGCTCTGAAAGCATAAAGGAGACAGGATTTGTAGGGAAAAGTAATATCTTTTATTAGATCATACGATATAGTCAGGAAAGAGAGTCAAGCCTTGGGCACACAAAACCTCCTGGAAAACTTGTCCGACTTTTTCAATTACATTGATATTAACTCTACCTGCAAATCCCGCTTTGCTTTGGCTACTTCCAGCCACCATGAACGTCGTATCTGTAGGTGATCACCTCTCTACATTTGAGGGGTTTTTTCACCCCCATTCTCCTGCGGTTTGGAGTATTTTTTGCTGCTGGGCCAACAAAGTAAGAATAATTACTGTATTTATCACACACTGCTTCATCTTATTTACACCTTTTTACTACTTTCAGGCTGGTTTGCCCGAAACCAGGCAGCAAAGCTGGGAGCACCAGGAGGCAAACCCTCACTCACGACTCCTGGCCTTTGCTTTAACCACCTGGAAAATATTTTCTCCCTTTTACGCCAAAAGCTGTGAGAAAATCCTGCTGACAATAGCGAAGGAGAACTGCTTAATATTCCTATATATTAAAGGGTCTAAATCCAGGTCTTACATGCAGTCTCACAAATAAATCTTTAATTTTACTACTGGGAATGTATCACAGTCCTAGTAATTTTTATACAGAGGAAAGAGATTAGGAGACATTTTTCTCCTCATATAGATGGATTACTTTGCTCTGTTCTTGACGGTCTCAAAACCTTAAAGAGCCAATGACAAGTTTTCCAAACTCTTTCCAAGAATTATCTAATCTTTAATTATTTTTCAAAACAAGACAAAATAACACACTGAATGAAAATGTTTCTCTTTTGTTCAGTTAATGTTTTTGCCTAAAAAAAAATTATTGGGGAAAACTGCACAAATTGCAAGATGTCACATTGCTCCAAAACCAAAGCACTGAAATAGGAATTTTTCTTCATTTATTCCATAGCTGAAACAATTAAGATTTCACACAAACTTAAGTATTGTTTCAGTCAAATCAAACGGGTATTTTTTGGGAAAAAACCCTCCAACAACCAAAACATACGCAGTATTTCACTCATGTAACTGTTTTTCTCCAATGGTGACCTGCCAAAGAGTGATGCTAGGCTGTGGGCAGAAAGATCTTACAGGACTGGAGGGTTTCTACAGCAACAGGGCAGAGTCCTGGAAACAGAAAAATCTTTTCTGTGTCCAAAAGCTACAGGAGGATATGTTTTGTGTAATGTTTGTTTAAAAAAAGTCGTCGCCTTTACATCTGCTGAGAAAACACTCTTCTTCCCGGTAGTCTCTTTGTGAGCCATGCAAATGGTGCTTTGCAGAGCTAGAGGCAGAGATGTACAGCGGTAACTATTTTTAGATCGCAAACTCTCATGGATTTTAAAAGGGCTTTTGCATATGGAAAGTAAAAAAAAAGAAATGCAAAGTATTTCAGGAAAAGGATAAAATGATTCATAGACGGTTATAGAGCAGAAGGGATGGGTCGGTGCTTTTATCTACTGTTGACAGGGTTGCTAGTGGGAGCCTCAGCGCCTGCGGGGAGGGCACGGTGCATGCCTCCCACTGCCCCACGGGGTCCCCTGCGAGCATCACTGAGCAGCTCCAGCCCAGCTCCCTCAGGGATGAGAGGGAAACCCACTCTGTCAAAAAACCTGCTCTTTCAGTGGCTTGATGGGACAGTATGGCAGCCTCCACGCTCATCTAGCTGCCTCCACAGTTGCTTTTCCCCTGCACTAATTGCCCTGCCTGGCCTGTTGGACGCCCAGAGTGAGATGTATGAACGAGCAAGGAAGAAAGTTTGTGCTCTGAGATGACTCTGATGAGACAGATGGTGGCAACATCTGAAGGCAAACACTGAAACCCTCTGCAGAGGGCTTTCTCTCTCCCTCCTAAGGCACCCAACGTCTTGATGGGCAAAAAAAAGATGCTCAGAGAGCGAGTTGCGCCTGTTTACATACAGAGTTGGGTGTTTCAAGTCACAGAAAAATTTCTGCTGCCTTCTTTGGTAGCAGAAGCTCACTGGAGCAAAATCAGCACTTGAGACAAAAATAATTAGACATCACCTTTAGCTGATTTTTGATTAACCTTGCTCAGTGGTGGCTGTGGAACTGCCCGGGGAGCTCAGACCTCTGTCCGACCACGTAGCGAAATCAGAGGCTGCCTCCTGTGGCTCTTAACGCTTCCCCACACACCTGGGTCACTTTAGACCTATCTGTATACGTCACCCAGTCAACAGATGCATTTGATGACCATTTTATGTTGGCTGATGAAGTCATATGTCCTTGCACATTTATTTTATGTTCATCTGCTTCCTTTGATACACTGTTAACAAGGTGTTTCATTACTCCTGGGGTGTGAAAAATGACTATGTTTATGTATGTTTCTTTCTCTTTTAAAGGGAGATGAAGGGTAACTCTGATGACCCAGGTAAATACTGGCTGCTTAGCCTGGCATTAATCCTAGCAAAATACAGGCAATCGCAACAGGATTCAATTGACTAAGAACTAAAGAATATGAATATAATTAACGCCAGTCAAAATGGTCTTATGGAAAGTGGATCTTGTCAGACTATAACCTGATTGTCATTCTTTGATGAGATTATAGGTTTGCTTGAAAAAGTTGGGTTGAACAGATGTAATATACCTAGACTGCTAAAGGGCATTTAACTTACTGCCATGAGTTATCCGACTGCAAGAGCAGCAATACACAACATCAGTAGGCTACAGCATACATGGATTAAGAACCTGCTACCGACATCTCAAGTATTTGTCATTGGGGGAATCATCATGAATAGAGGTGTGTCTAGCAGGGCTTGACAGGGACCGACAGCAGCCTCGATACCATTCAACATTTCTAACCAGAATCACAAAGTTAATTTAAAAACAGTAAAAAAAAAATCTGGATGATACAGAAATTGGTGAACCAGCAAACAGTGGGAAAACAGGGCAGCCAAAGCAATCTGGATCACTCAGTACATGAACACAGCCAAATACAAAGTATGTATGTCTAGGAAGAAATGCACACAGAATGAGAAGCTCAGCTGCACGACCAATGGCCAAATGATGAGGGCAACCGCGGGTGGGAACAAAGAGACTATTCACCTTCGCTCAGGCTGATAGGAACATATTGCATGTATTTCCATTGCCCAAATTTTAAAGAAATGAGCAGAGAGGTGAAAAGAACTACAAAGAAGGATTCAACTCATTTGGGGAGTTTTAAACAGCTCTGTTTGCTTAGTTTATCTAAGATGGAAATTAAGTCATCTTTCAATCTGTAAGTACCTTCATCTGGAAGAAGTGGCCAGTCTTCAGCACTTCATTTAGTGGAGCAAAGTATAAAAGACAATGGCTAGAAACTGATTTCAAATAGTCAGGCAGGGAACAAGGTACACATTTTCACAAGTGTAATTAATCACTGGAGTCAAGTGTCAGGGTAAGAGGTAGAGCCACTGCTCACCAGAGTCTCCAGCTCAGGACTGGAGGCCTGAGATATCACTTGAGTCAAATGTAAGTTATGCTTTAGTCAAAGTCAAAAAGATTACTGGGTTCAATCTAGGTGACTGAATGAAAGCTATAGGTCAGGTTATAGACCCTAATGATCATTTTTGGTCTTATACACCTGAAGCTAGGACTCAACAGGAGTTGAAGTCCACATGATTCCCTTTGTCACACAGGATTACCATGTGATGTATGAACCACTACTGAATCCAGTGAGAGTGTACGAGTTACGGTGACTCCAGATTTTGGGAGGGGTGGGGGAAGTATACTAAACTTTGGGTTTTCTCTGCACTGAACAATGATGGTTATGGGATTTGCTGGTACCACCTAAGGACCAATGCACAACAGAAAAACACAGTGTAATACAAATAATTCATAATACATCACTGATAGCTGGGGAGAAGAATGATGAAGACTACTGCTTGCTTTTTGCTGAGGTTTTGCAACTGCACATACATATTTGGACAGTGGTTGGTTGCTGCCTTCTTCCTTTCTGCATAGTTAGCAGCTTTGGAGTATTTTCTCTCTTGCAGCCCATGCTAACTGGCTTTTCTGCCATTTAGGCATTTCTTCAGTGAACTTTGCATGGATCTACCCTAAGCACCTCAAACTTTAGCTAGCAAAGGTGCAGCTCCCCAGCATTTATAGATGTGTCAGAAGTGAGTTGTATACTTACCTTCCTTGCTAAATTCCAGTTTGCTATTAGTATTATTATTTGAAGTGCATTTTTGCCTGTGCTTAAAGTTCAGAGGATATAGGTCCAAGATATTTTGTTCTCATCTGATACCACTCTTCAAGTATGTTAGTGCACCTTACCAGTGAAAAGTCGTAAGTTTAAAGGGGCAAGAGAAGTTTTTCACAGAGGGGGTTTCTATTAGATGGTTTTTTTCTGTCTGCTTTCTCTCCCTCAGTGGCAGCTAAGTATTGCTGAACTGGAGAACTTGTTGCCAAGCTTTTTTTCAGGTATTATTTGAAGATGAACAGGAGGAGATGTATTTATGCTTCTCACTGAGCTAACAGCAATTTAAGAGATAATGTTCGAGGTAAAAGCCACATCTATTTTGGTTAAAAGTATGGACGTAACTTTGAACAGTTTCTTTAAGTAACCAAAAAAAGAGCCCCAAAATGGAATTAGGTTTATAAGCTGCAACATCATTTAAAGAACAATACAAATAATTAGGTATAAAAGCGTATGTTTGAAATTACCATGACAAATCACCTGATGTTTGGAATTTGGGATTACAAGGACGTCCCATCCTGAACACAGCTAATTAGTCTAGGACTCATTACTTGTATGGATGAGTATCAGCAGATAATTTTCCAGGAATTCTGGATGGAGACAAATTCCAGTGTTTGAATACTATGACTACAACTTTAAAAGCCAACTAGAACTTAAACCAAACTATTACCCAAACTGTTTTTATCACGGACTGACAATATTATATGGCAGGGGATTATTTACCTGGAATGCTCTCCAATTTTCTACGAAGTTCCTCGTTTTCTTGTTGCAATGAAATTACCTCCTGCTCTAGCTCTTGACACCGAGGGCAGTAACCTTCTTCTTCTTCCTCCTCTTCCTCCTCTGGAAGTGTAGAAGATGATGGATGACCATGAGATTCAGATGTTGCTGGAGATGTCCATCCACCTAAAGTGTGTACTGGAGAGGTTGAAAGTGGATCCACATCAGCCAAATGGCTAAAATCATTTACTGATGAGGTGTTCTGAGAAGGGAAGCTCCCAGAAAGCAAATAGTTCTGAAGGGAATCGGTAAAAACTCTCAGAAAGGCTGAGGTTTGTTGTTTCTTTTGCATATACTGCATCTCTATGTCTAAAATGTCTGATGTCTGACTATGGACCATTTTCCCAAGCTGACATTGCTCTTGTCTTTCACTATAATTTGGGTTTTCCTGCTTTATACAGGAAATCATGGACTGAGAGTGATTGCTGTCCAGTAGTTTTCCACCACAATTTAAGAGACTTAGAACCCGGCTGCATTGTTGGGCAAAGGCATCCAGAATCATTCGACTCTCTGAAACAAAAGAAAAGATGAATCACAGAAACCTAATGCAAAAGGTTATGCCAGTCAGTAGCAGCTAGACGAATGTACACAACTGTTTACAGTAACATGCATTTTATTTCCGAACACATTAAAATTATGGCTTCTGCTTTAATACTTCTGCAACACTGTGATTTAAAACAATCCCGACTTTGCTTCTATTTTGAGAGTGCCCTTGTGCCCTTGCTGTTAATCAGAAATGCATTGTGATGATAGTCACTGCTTACTGCCATCTTCTTTCAGAGGGATTAAGACAGGAAAATGGGGAAGAAAACACAAATTTCATCCAATTTGCTACAAGTAAAAGTCCAAGTAAGTATTTCTCTGGAAACCTATTTCAAGCTGCTGGTGGGCATTGCCTGTACATTTTTGCAGGACTTTGCACTACACCTTCTTCCTATGCCCTGCTCCTCCCCAACAAGGCTTCCAAGCGGTTTTTTTTCTCCCTTTCATCTTTACTGCACTTGTTTGACATTGGGCATGGGACACTTCACGTGACCCACCCCCAATTTTATGGGCTTTGCTCCTGTTCCTTTTGCTTTAGGTTCCAGGAATATCGAAGAACAACTTAAGAGTGATAAGCACAAACTGCTCTTCCTACACCAAGGAAAGGCATCAAATGTACAACATGAAGCTCCTCTGGTCAGAGGAGGAATTTTTTCTGTCCTGCTGACCCCCTGTGAATTTGTGGGTAGGCCAATATCACGCAGCGGAGAGCAGTGCAGAGTTCTTCAAGCTGCTCTGGACATAATCAGAAAACTCTCTGTGGGGCTGTGCAGCAGTTTCTGGAGGCAGCAGCTTGGCTCTGGAAGCACCTAGTCAGCCTTGCCTCTAACGACAGGAGGTGTCATGTCTCAGGGAGCAATAGCAGCTACAACCTAAACCTCCATAGTAGGATGGTTCATTTCTGAGTGTCTATGTAGAATCAAGCTGCCGTAACAGTTCTTGGACCCAGATGGAAAATGACCAAGACACTTGGCTCTGATTTATGGTATGACGTGTTAGGTTCCCCAATAAAATTAATGCCTTTTTAAACATTTTTAGCTTATTCATAGCTGAGTTCCTCTAGGTGCCTAAAAAGATGTAACTAACACTTTGCATGAGATTAAAAAAAAAAAGACTGGTAGATTTAAGCGCTGCCAATTTTGGAGAGCTCTTCTCAGGCAGGCTTGACTTTTAGAAAGTGACAAACGCATTTACTTTTGAAAAGGCAACCTGCTACAGATGCATGAGACTAAGCACCCCAGACCTTCATCTATCTTAACTTCATCACTAGAGACACAAACATAGCCTCATCACACTGATAATACGTAAAGAACAGAAACATTCAGAATTCAGTCCTTTAAGAGGTGGCACTTCTCACAGTACTCCGTGATCCAGAAGATACACCTTCTGGTAGAAAATCTACTTCATACTGAGGTTATACAGCTGGCCTGAAGAACATTTGAAACAACACTAATTTGCATTTTTACCATCCTCCAGATCTCTGCAAAGAGAGCAGGGCTGAAGCAGCATACAAATGCTTTCAGCCTCAAGCGCTGCCTGAGGAGACCTCCCCAGCACAAAACCCGAGGATCTGATCTCCCAAGGACTCAAACGTAAGAACAGGGACATGAAGCGGACAGAATAAGCACAGGCGCAGTGCTGGGCTATGAGGCTGCCCAGGGCCAAGCAGAGAGCGCCCACTGACTGGCATGTGAAGGACTGGGGTGGCCCTAAGACCACTTAAAGCATCCTTGCAATCAGCCTCCTGTGCTCAGACGAACCGGGGCAGATTTCTCCAACATATCTTTGATCCAAAACGTTAAGCAACGCCCTCTGTCCACATTACAAACTCGAAAAGGGCAGAAATGCACAGGCACTGCTGCTCCCTCTGCAAGTGGGTGCCGGTGCCAGGTGCTCTGTAGCCTCCATGCCTGCTGTCCCTCCTTCCCTTTTACTGCATGAACCCAAGGCCAGCTGTCTTTAACCCTTATGATGCAAGTGCAAAATAACCCAGCACAATAGATGTAATATAAATCAAAAGCATGGAATCCGAGTGACTTTGCAGCTTTCTAGCTGGGACCTACCAATAAACCAAAAGAAAATCAAGAAACTCAAGCACCAGTAACAACCTTAAGTTGTGCTTTCTTTGCCTTATTTCTTTAATTCCCACATTTTCCCTTTAAAATTATTACAGGATGGTATTGACTGGAACTTTGCAATCCTACTAGAGCAGTTTTTCATTCATTTTAATCCTATAATCTGATTCCAGACCTGAAGTCATGTTTACTGTTTGTATTTTAATCACTATGGTCCCTGTTGACAAAACAGTTACTCATTCTTTGCGTATCCTTGATGCAAGGGGACAAAATATGAATGAAACAACTGAAAAGGGATTAGATTAGTATAAGATATGTTATTCTTATATTATGGTTTCTCCTAAAATATGGCAAAAACTAACCTGACATTTCAAATACCAGTTCTGAAGAATGTTATAATACACACTAACATCAGTAAAGATAAAATTAATGATTAGTTTTGTTGTAAAATTGAATGCATTAGGCACATTCACTGTGATAATGGCTTAAAATGTAACTGAAATTTTATACAGAAATGACAGTATTGATTTACTCTTCAGTTCAATATCAGATCTACTACAAAGACACAATAACAGCAATTACTGTTTTTTTTCTTAACTTTAACCCATACTCAAAGATATAAAAATGAAAGTCATGGCAAGGCAGGGCTATTTTGAAATGCTAGCAGAAAGATTTGCAAATGCTTTTTTGTGGGTACCGCTGGGCAGCAATAGCGAGGGATGCTCTCAGCACCCAATCTGGAAACATCTGGCTCTGTGCTGAAGTGGGTACCACTTTGAAGCGACTTCTACACCAGTAATGGTACACGGTCCTGCAGCCTGAACAACCCTAAATGAGAATGATAACTACAGTTATTTCTTGTGATGAAGAAAAAAATAAAAACATATGTTGCCCATTCAGCATATATCATAGAAATTGGGATTTCAGCTTTTATGGACTGACTGTAATTAGAAATGTAACCACTGTGCAACATCTAATCACTAAGAAATGACAAAAAGTTGGTTTTATGTGATTACTACTGAATAATCACTGATCTATGATTCTTAATTGATTTAACGTAATATATGTATTTTCTAGGAAAGGAGAATTCTATTGAAATGACTCCACCACACTAAAATAGTGTAAACAGTTTATTAAAGTCTTATTGTTATATTCCTTTTCCTTATTATAATGCTCAACAACCATGTAATTCCAATGTCTCAGACCTCATGGTCTTTAGTCTTACAGAACTTCTATCGACTTTAACTAGACTTCTGCCTGAAGGCAGACTTGCCAGATCAGGCCCATAAAGTGCTAAAAGGGATTAAATTGCTAAAAGTGTACGTATTCCTAACTAGACTATTTGAGAGTGCAAGCAACCAGAAGATAGTATCATATGGCAAATCAGGTACCAACTCCTGGATGTAGCATTCATCTTTACATCTTTTTCTCCTTGATGCTGAACTATGGGGCTTCTTAGCTATCCAACTGCCAGACTAAAACCAGGGTTTTAGTAAGAGCAAACTTCTGAAACTCAACCTGACAACTTAACTGATGCATCAGAAAAGATGCCTGGAAAGATTGGCAGGTATAAGATCAGCTTTTCCTACACCTGAGGATCTTTTCAATACTTAGACCAGACAGCTTTATTAATAAGGCATTGTGTTGGGTCTCAATGGCTCTGGATTCAGGTTGTGGCTTTTCCATAGTTTCCTTTGTAACCTTGGGCAGCTGCTTTAAAAAGTCATCTTCATAACTATTGAGCAGGTCTGAATACCATACATTCTCCCCTGCAGGGAATGTATTCACTGGTATTTAATTTTCAGCAAGATTCAAAACTCCAGGTTTCTTAGCAATTTCAGTCATCTCACTCTTCACCTTGCAGTGTTTCAGTCCTCTCACCTGAGGAATTATATTTCTTGATTTGTCGGATTATTATCATATTATTATTACTTTAGATCCTGGGGCAGCAGCTCTGTACCCCCCAAATGGCTTTGTCCATGCATACAGACTTCTTTGTCATTATGTTTTTAGATAGGAACGTTGCGCTAGATATCTATGCTTGAGTCACAAAATCAAGAGCATTTGACACCTCCCATGATTAACTGATGCTTTCTTGGGCATTTTGCATGAAGATCACAGAGACACTCCAGTGGATGAAGACTACAAGTGTTTGGCCATTTCAGTACTGATCTGATAGATCTACTTCCAGATGAGGGCTCCCAACTTTTCAGTTAAGGCCAAAATTATGATCTTCACCTTCTCTGTTCACTTAAATAACTGTTTTCTGTCCGGACGTGACAGAGCTTGGTTAACTGGTGCTGCTAAACACGCCAGGTTGTTGGCACTGGAAGAACACCTCTAAGACAGCTCTGTCCTTCTTTCCCTGCTTTCCAGGAAAGCCCATCTTAAATTTTAAGGCACACTGTAGGGTCTACATCACAATTTCCGAAGGAAAAGGAGTTTCTTTGGTGGACTATGATACCATTTAATGCACATGCTACCAAAGACAAACATTGTTTTCATACCAGGAAAATAATCTGGATACACTAATAAAGAATTAATATTTTACAGGAGAAAATGGGTATCTGCTGGTGCTTTGAATACATTCGTGTGACTTACTCTGCAGCAGCAGTGGTCAGAGTAACCACTATTCACTACAGGAGCTCATGCTGCAGTGCAGCTCCACATTTCTCATCGTGAGATGACATTTCTCATGCAGGATCTTCCCCTACAATATGGGATCCTGAGCTAGATCTTTCTCCACCGTGGCACAGGGTGGAGAAGACCTGCTTTTCCTCCTTCCTACAACCCCTCTTCCTGCAGTTCTTCTGGAGTTGGAGGTCAGGGTGGTCTCTTAGAGAGGGACTGAGGAAGAAACCATTCACTCCTGGAAGAGCTCTAACCATTAGGAAAAGCTTCAAAAACATGGAAGCATCCTTACTTGTGCCTGTGTTTGAGGTGCCCGCTCTGAAAAGCAAACTTGGTGCTCTGAATCTCAAAGGGCCAGAAATGTCATACCTGAAGATTAAGAATCAACTGCATTAAGCGTTTAAGTTGCTCGCACAGAGTTACACATCCCAGGAATGGAGTTTTACTAGCCAGCTTGCTCACTGTTGCCTGCACAAGTGAAGAGGTATCAGCAAAAAGAGGGGACTCTCTGAAACTGAACTTATGAAGTGGGTGTCCCTACAAAACTGTGATCTACAGCCCTCCACCCCTTCACTCAAGTAAGCACCCACCAAGTGCCATGGCTCAGCTAAGTGAGAAAACTGTGCAGGTCATGGATAGTGACTGTCTGCCCTGTGGAGAACAACCCAGCGCACCTGCAGCTGGATACCTGCTAAGGGAAGGATCCTTCCCCCCTACAACACCCACCACTTGGGAGACAAACCTCTGGCTAAGACGTGTTCCGGAAAGGGCCCAGCCCGTGCCCCTTGCTGCTGTGGGGAACCCAGGAGCCAGGTGGGCAGAGACCCTGTGGGCACTGTGCAAGGTGCAGAGCGACTGTGCACACAGCGCATGCAAACGCTCCCACTCCCCAGGGGCAACACCCCAGCTCTGCTTCCCCAGAGGCAGCCTGAGCTATTGAACTGACTCGCACCTTTGTTAAGAGGGTTTCAGGGCTCTGGATGATGGAATGGAAGTACTCCACATACATACAGCCTCGAGGTCCCAACTAGTTCACCATCACCAGTGCCCTGCTCAGCTTACCAG
This sequence comes from Balaeniceps rex, assembly GCA_013401315.1. Lineage (NCBI taxonomy): Eukaryota > Metazoa > Chordata > Aves > Pelecaniformes > Balaenicipitidae > Balaeniceps > Balaeniceps rex. The sequence goes on from VYZW01054888.1 coordinate 44,302, forward strand.
TGCTATGGCTCCTGCAATACACAGCACTTGGTGTTTCTCCTTCACCGAGCAGGAAGGATAGGTGCATAGCTCAGCAAAGCACCCATACCTCAGGGATTACAATACCCAGGAGGTCTAAACCTTGCCCTTTGCTTTATCAGCCTCTGCTGACAACTTGTACAAAAATCCCACTTTGGCACACTGTAGCAAGTTTTTGGTTTGTTTTCTCCTGTTCTGTTTTGCTTGGTACTTCAAAGTCTTAGTTGAGAGAAGGGTATGTTGGGACCCATATAGGAACCTAAAGTATAAGTAAGACCTGGATGTGCAGGTGACAGGACGGGGACTTCACAGAACTTCAGTGCACAAACAGCAGTTCTTTAACCATCTTTTTTAGCACAGGACCTAAATCAACAACAAACTTTGAAGCCTGCTCTAACTCCTGGTTAGTAGAGTCTACAGACGCAAAAGAAAGTCCAAACTTCTGCTCATCAAAGCCCAGAGGGCTTTGCTGTGAATATGGCCTCGTATATCATCTACCAGACAGCTGAGTGTTTTCCATGGCATAATCTGCTTCTGTAAAGAAACGTAGGTGTCACATTTATCAGCAGCGTTTTGCTTGTGGGCCACAAAAAAAAAAATTACTGAAATATCACCATTTGGGCATTTAAAGTAAGTAATTTCCAGAAAAAAGAAAACATGACCTTCTGCCACAGATCATGGGACTATGCGTCAGAGCCGTGAATTTTCAGGCCAATCTATTCAAGTATTAAACTTTTTTGGTAAAGTACTTGAATTATTTGTAACAAGACATGATAAATTCATCCAGTACACGACTGCTTCTGAGCGAAAACAGGCATTAAAACATAGCCATATATCCTATTAACTAGCATATCTCCCCGTTTAGTAAGGAAATGTCATCACATTTGTTACAAAGGCAAACAGCAACATACCAAAACAGGATCCAATTTTTCTAAATAAATAAATCAATGATGTGTCAAAAATTAACAGATGAGTTAATATACCCGATGTTATCAAAACCAGATGGTGCTTCATAATATTCATCCTGTTCAGTCAAACCCTGAATATATTCTGGACCATCAGTATATAAAATAGGATGCTGCTATTTGTGATGGCAAACAAAAGCAATCATGCCTGCCAAGCACATACTATAACAGGCAGCATTTCAGCTCTGCTAGACAGAAAGTAATTAGAATGCTTTTAATGTCCAAAAGAATGATGCTGATAGGCTGCCACAGATGTGTAGATTTATGAATATTTATATGGTGGTTTATAGCTGACACTTTTATCAGTTGAAGAAGATAAAATATCTGCCTGACTCAAAAGCTTGACAGTCAGGTTAATAAAATCTCATTAAAGAGAATGACCTATGCAATTATATAGGATTTATTGTAATTCATTTTTGATTGTACTCTGCTTAAAGATGCAATTTCCCATTTCCTGATGCCAAATTTAGGTTGCATATCAAGATCTACGTGGTTTTTAACTCCAAGCCATCACTAGAAGAAAGATAGGCGTTCAGCATCTCGGTATCTTACACCTTTAAAGGAAAAAAAAAAAAAAAATCTGATCTCCTGTTCCTCGCTGCATCTTATGAAAACGGTGCAGGCAAGCAGCCGATCTATTTTCTTTCTGTTAAAATCACCATCTCCTTAAGAGCAGCCTCTCCATTACCAGCAGCTCCCTCCGGCAGCCAGCCCCAGCCTGCCGCCCTCCCCGGCCACCACGGCGGCGGAGCGCCCGGCCCGGGCTCCCCCCGCCCCGCAGACGGCGGCGGCGCTCCCGCAGGTGCCAACCGCCCGGCGGGCGCTTGCCCCGCCA
>VYZW01054888.1:46951-110339 GCA_013401315.1 Balaeniceps rex
GCCCGGCACGGCGCGGCCCGCCGGGGCCGCGGGGCTCCGCACCGGGAGCCGCCGCAAAAACTTCGTGCCCCCTTCGCGGGTGCCCCGCCGGCCGCCCGGCCCTCCCCGCCTCTCCGCGAGCCGCACGGAGCGAGCCGCGGGCCCGCCTCCCCGGTTATTAGGGGTGAAATAAATAATGCCATAAATAAAAGTATTTGGGAGTCCAGGACCTGTCAGAGTTGATTAGGGCGCAGAGGACATTTTCTTTCTCATTATGCAAAAGCATTTCATGGCGAAATAAAAGAGGTTTCGCTGTAACTCATGCATGTCAGATTTCCAGGAATCTGGGAGATTAATCACATTTAACATCATTTGCAGCGTCGTGTCCCGTCCCCCCCCCGCCCGCTTCTTGCAAACTGCTTAAATGAGGCGGACACGTGGGGCCAAGCCTCGTGCCTCTCCCCGCAGCCTCCCTCTCCCCTCCGCCTCCTGCCCAGACCCTTTCAGGGACAGTTAAGAAATAATGAAACGCTGGTGAAAGACAGGAAGAGAATGAGATGCCATCGAGAGACGTTTCTGAGAAATGGTGGAGATCGGGGTGAGATGGGAGACAGCTGAAACTGAATGATATGTTGAAGAAAAATAAACGATAACAAACCACTTGCTCACTCTCCCCATTCTTTTCTGCGAGGCAATTTTATATTTTGCATTAACATTTCCCTTCTGTCCCACTTCTCTCCTGCTTCTGCTGCTATAATTTATCAGGATTACAATAAGCCCTCTGGCTTTTGGAAGTAAAATTACAGAACACCTTAGTTATATTTAAGCGGTGGCAGTGGGAAATCATTCCTCTGTCATCACGTGGAGTTTCGGCTACTTATTGTGGTCATCGCTCTCCCATTTCAGCTTTATTTATTTAGTCGGAGTCGGACTCCCTGGAAATGAAAAGCGAGCCTTCTCTACAGATACAATTAACTCCCGTGGTCTTTGGCCGCTCTCCTGCAGAAAAGTCGAGCTAACTTCTACAAGCCGGGCATTTCTTTCATGCAGGGCATGGAAGGAGCTGGGCTGTTTCTGATTTTGATTTTTTTGACAAGTAGAATAAATCGATTCCTTGTAGCAGCCAAAAGCCTCTAAGTAAAGGCTAGTGTAATAGAAATCACTATTTTACTTAAGCAAAATCAATCATAAGTCTTTTTGTTTTCTGACTGACTCTTTGATCGCCTGTACTTTCAAAAAAAATTGTACTGTAATGCAAAAGAGAGAATGAAAATAAGTGTGAGCAAAACTCTGCTTCCACTCAGAAATGAAATGTGTCCTCCACCTTGTCTCATCTGACTGGCCACTGCCACAGCCGTGGCCAGAAGCTGTCTGAGGTCAGGATGGTAGTAAAAGTCTATGAAGTTAATATTAGGCTCTTAATAGTTAGATTCAAATAAACAGCCAAAAATTACCGGCTCAGGTGCCAACTACATTCCTAAGAGCTCACTGCTCTTTGGTGTTGACACCTACCCTTCTGCTCCTGGTGGAGGAAACAACCCTTGCCTACCACGAGCCTTGTACACACAGAGAAACCGAGGTTGGCATGTCATGTCCTCCAATCTGCCTCCTTTGCCTGGGGTCCCTGCAGCTCATCAGGCAGATGCTGGGTCTCTGCTGACGTGAAGAGAGAAGCAGATCTGGGGTTAACAGGGTCCAAAGCCACTGAAATGAGGCGGGGACCTCAGCCAGGAGGAAAATGGAATACATATTTTATGCACTGAATTTCTGCTGAGGTTTTTGACAGTGCCCATCGCTGGACTACCAAAATGCCCCTTCAGTTGCCTTCAGGAAGTCTTGGCTTTTCCTTTGCTCTGCTCTCCATGATTCTTCCGGGTATGTAGACCTAAAAAAAAGTGCTGTTTTTTTTTTCCCCCAACTTTCCTTCTATGAGTCTTTCCCTGAGTTTCAGACAAGGGACACTGGCACTGTGGCCCAAAGGCTGTGTGTTGTGCCTGACCTGAGGGGCTCCTGCAGCCCAATCCTGTGGAGCAAAAGTGTTTAACCCCGGCAGTCATGCCTTTGGCCTTGCAGGATGCCCCTGTTTAGGGGAACCATTCTACTCATAAGCTCTGTACGGGTATGCAGTTATTCTTGCAGGTGGACTGATGTGACTTTGCAGTTGAGGAGCCAGCAATAGACTGGCAAAGAGGCAGGCTGGGTGAAGTGATGGTCTCAAAGTATGGGGAGATGCTGCTGTACCTGCTACGAGCAGTTGTGGGCCCCCTTCCACGGCCACTCCCTGCGGCACATCCTACAGCACCCGAGTGGTCTCATGAATAGCACCACATAGTTATTAAATTATTATTAACCAAACATTTATCTGTGAATTACAGTCCCATTTTGGTTTCACACTGGATTAAAACAGTTAACACATAGCCTTGACCAAGTAAAAAAAAAAGAAGCCTTAGCTGATACCAGCAGCTCATTTCAAGAAAGCCAAACACCTTCATTTCCCTTAGACTGTGCCACCATTTGGGATTTGACCCTGAAGCAAAGGTTTTGTCTTTCCCTACCTGTTTACTGATGCAAGTTTCCACTGTTTTACTGATGCTAAGGGCTGGAGATCTGTAACAGGATTATTTCAGAGCACTCTGTGTGGAAAAAGGATGGGAAGTAACTGACCATTGGAAAAAAAACTAATCAAAACAAAGACAAAGGGCACAACGAAAAATAAGAAACCCAACATTGCTGCAGTGTATATTCCTCTGCTCCTAGAAATCACCGCAAAGAGAGTATTTGTCAGTATATAGAAAAATACCCAATCTAGACACAGGCTATCAATCACTGAACATGCTTGTGTTGAAGGTACCGTGAGGTACTCAAAGAATAAAAGTGTGATTCATCGCTATCTTCCGAGCAGGGGCTAAATCTTGCTCCACTTATTCATGGGAGCAGTGCTCCTGTGATAACTAAAGCATGCAGGATTTGGCCATGAACTGCCAGTATTGCTCTGCACATTTGGAGTGCATGATGAGAGCTAAGATTGGCAACTCTCCCCTGTAATCTAAACCACTCTGCAAGCAGGCTAGCCATAATTTGCTGCCCTAAACATTTAACCCCAGCTAGTTAATTTAAGCTTAGCTCAGTTGCTCATGTTTATGGATAAAGAAACAAAAGGGAGAGCATCAAAAGGAAAAGATGACTGTGGAATTCAATATTTCAGCAGCTGTTGATAGGTAAATGTTATTGAAGTGTGGCATTCAAAACCAAAGGCCTGCATTTATGATAATGAGCCTAACAAGGAAATGAGATTGACACAGCAATTCTCTGTTTTTGTTGTCCCCTGAGGTTAGAGATTATGCAGTGCGTGGTGCTGTTTTTAGCCTCTTTGGTGATTCCAACTGTGAGAGACAACGCTGTGCATATTTGTCAAGGTTGCACTTTAATCAGGTGACTCAGGAGCTTTTTGAGGGAGAACATGAACTGCTGGTCTCACTTAAACCTTAATCCACACCCTATGCCAGAGATCCATCAGCCAAGCGATGTGGCTTTTAGTCCCCGCTTTTCCCTCACGCTTACCCAGTGCTCTGTCAAAATGCTTTGAAATAATTGAAATGTATCTATCACGGTTACATTGTATTTTGAGAATTACTGGAATGTTTCTCAGTGACATTAATTGGTTTTAAAATATTTTTGTCTTTCTAATTAGTGCAAGATTGATGAGCAGTGGAAAGGGCATTTATACACAGGCAGACACATATTTCCATGCTACATTTGTGTCTTAATAAAATGGTAGCTAACTGGTTTCTTGTGCTGAGTAAACACTGTCAAGAAAGAAAATATCCTATAACTTTAGGAGGAGGAAATATCCTATGTTTTAAATGGGATCACACTGTGTTAAAAAAAAAAACAAAACTGGTCTCCCTGAGGGCTGGAAAATGGATAAATGAATTATTTAAATATAGTTAAAGGACACACAGGAAAAAGTAATGGCTTTGATACCCAATGTAGGGAAAATTATTAATATTTTAAGGAATTGATTGTGGACACGTGGAAAAGCTTGTTTTAATTAAAGATAGTTTACATAAAGCAGTTTTAAGAAGGGAGAAATAGTATAGGGTACTTGTTGCTGAGAATTTTTTAGAAATATGTCATGGATAAAACAGATGACATAACATATTCCAAACTTTCGGCTGCCCTAAAAAAGCTTCACTGTCTGTATTGGAGTGATTTGGAATAGCTTCCCCTCCCTGGAGCATCAGCTCTTGCCCTAGCCCTTGCCCAAGCTTGGTGCTCTCATCTTGGCCAGCACCATGTAATGGGGAGTTGCTCTGTAATGTTTAATTGCTCTTTGCAATGTTTAGACCTCATCTTGCGGCACTCAGCATTTTGAGAGCAGCACCTCAAAAGCTCTGCTGGCTGCATGCTGAAAGGGAGGGCTGATGCTCCACAGGTTGGGATCCAGCTGCTTTGCCAAACCTGTGCAACTCTCACCATTTCTGCTGTTTCTTGCCCTTCACATACTTTCCAACCTCAGTTAACCAGGCTTGCAAAAAGGTGGTCCTTGCAGGGCAGGAGAAGTCACACTGAGCTAGAACTCAATTAGAGTAGAAAACGTTGGTTTCCCGAAGTAAAGATGTTATTAATATTTTGCACTGAAGCATTACGTTTGGGCCCAGCACCTATGCAGCTTGGCGGCTGCTCAGAAATACTGTCAAATTTTGTCAAGCAAGCTGTGCGTATCAGTTGCAGTTAAAACACAGATGGGATGGACAGGGGAAAACAGCTGGAAGCAGAATCTTCCTTAAACTCATCTAGATGGGGAACCTGACTGCGGTTCAAACACAACAGGATATACATGATCATGTGGCGGCTGCCAAGCAGAGAGGCAACTAGGCTTAATTTGATGAAAAACACAGGCCTGACAGATGCCTGGAGATACCACCGGTGCCGGAAGCATGGGAATGACACCTGATTCTTTGCTGAAGATAGGCTTCACCCCAGATTAGATGCCTTTCCTAGCTTTAAAGAGGGCCTATTAGGAATTGAAGGGTGTAAAATCTTCCCTGCACTTGCCTTCATCACTCTTCCATTCTCAAGCAGCCCCTAAACCTTACATTAAAGCATGACAACTTAACAGCTCGTTCTTGAATGCAGAGTTCAAGGACTTCCTCTACATTAATAACCTTGCAGAAGTAACACTGGTAATCCTGTGGGAGACCCCAAAAAGCTGTCCTTGGGGGCAAAATCATTATTTACAGTCAAGAAAAGAGGAAAGCAATGGGCAAAACCCAGAATCTCCTGAGACCTCATTTGCACACTGGGTGGTACAGCACAAAATGACTCAGTCGGGAGAGGTGCTAAAATCTTTGGAACACAAACTGAACTGAATGCCACATTAAAAGAAATGGGGGGAAAAAAAAGACAACAGTACGTAAAGGCAAAGTTACGTGGGAGCAGGGCCGGGAGACTGCTGTGGTTTCAAGTGAGAAGAAATTCCATCTCCCTGGAAGTCTTTGTGCCTGGGAACGTGTCCATCACAAGCTGCATCTGCTAAGAAAAAAATAAATAGGTGAAATCATGTTTGCTCAATGGTAAATGTACAGATGTTGTGTTTGCAGAGGCTGAAATTCACCTGATGCACCACCCACCTCTGGCCCTCTGCACACAGATGAGTTACACCCAAAAGACATCCAGAGGTGATCTCAGAACAGCACTTCAAATAAGTGACATTCTATAAAAATGTATGCTTTTACCTGTTTAAATGCAAAGGATCTGAAACAAAATTGATCATGTCTGTGGTTGTCTCAGATAATAATATGATAATACACCGAGCATCTATCAGCTTTACTTTTGTGATTACTATATCATGAGAATCTCTTTATGTCCTGGCCATTATTCAGCATCCTTGTTATATTCTTGTTTCTTTGCTATGTGACAATGGGTTTACATCTTAAAACAGGACGGAGACTTGCCCATCAATATCAACAGAGAGGTGAGAGTTAACTCTCTCTGAATCTGATGCTCTGTCCCTCAATCTCTTAATTTATAATTGAGGAAATCTTATATCGTCTACCATCCTTGGAAATATCTACTGGTTTTGGTGCTGATTCTGCCACCCTTAGTTAGAGTAAAGGAGATCAGAATTTAGGTCATTTACATTATTTTAATCTGGACTAACATTTAAAAATTTATGAAAACCTTCTTCCCAGCTGGTAGAGAAGTGGCTCTTCAAGGAAGACAGTATTTCAGTATTTCCTGCTCTCTCTCCACAAACATCCATTTCACATATGTAGGATTTAGCTTGTTAAGAAAAAAAAGGGCTGTGGGGTTTTTGGGTGTTTTGAGGGGTGCATGTGTTTGGTTTTTTTGGTCTCTAATTGTCTAACCCCTTTTATTTTTTAATACTACAGTTATTGTAATTTTCTTTTGCTGGGATAAAAATCCTTTCTGATCAGCTCTATTAATGATAGAGGAAACCATGCTTTCCAAAGAAAGGGTGTTAGCTTCCCTAATTGTTGTTTTCAGACCATATATATGTATGAAAGCAAGACACTGTGGCTTCTGGAAAACCCAAGTACCAAGAATGATAGCTGTCCAGGTTTGAAAGAAAATACATTGCCCAAATACATCTGGCCAAAGCATAAGCAGAGACATAGCCTTTCCTTCTTTATACTGTCTTGCAGATTCACACATGCATCCAGAAAACTGGAAAACTGAATATTAAAATCTGACTCTTGCACAGTTAAGATTTTACATGTTCACTTACATAGGCATCGATTAAAAATGCAAATGAAGTTGGCTTCGCTGAGATGCTGACCTGAGATCAAGCTTTCTGAAGACAGGCTATTTCTACTTTCCTCAAAAGAAAGAAAAAAAGAGTCGGGAGTTTTTATTCACCTGGATGAAACAAAAATGTGTAAGAACTATTTATAAATATGTATGAATTAATATTTAATTATATATATGCTGAACAGTTTAACTGTTCAGAAAATACATAATTTGTTAATTTTGCCTGCTTCCACTGAATAATTTATTCATCGGATCGTTTTTTTTAATATTCACTAGATGATCGGCTGATCAAATCCTGTTAGCTGAATATGTTATTTGATTTTTTTTGCCCTTTTAAAAAATCACTTAGTCTATTGGAAGAACATCGTTGTGATTTATTAGTGGTATATTCCATCCAGTCCATGGTGACATTCTTCAAGAGTAACCTCTGAAGACAGTAGATTTCTTGCTCCTGTCATATGATATTAACCTTTTGTATCCTGACACGTAGTAGATGTCTGTGACCAGGGAAATAAAACCCTATGTCCGACAGCACCCTTTTGTGTCACGCATTCATGACAACACATGTATGATGTGTTTTATTTTTCATTTGATGACTGAATATTGAATTATTTAGATTAGCTACATCAATCGAGCCTATATTCTGGTTCATCCAAGTGTCTTCCCTGCAGTTTGTTCAGTAATATGTCTCTGCAAAGGATTTCTTCTTGCCATGTAGCTTCAGAGATACCCTGACATTACGGTGTGGAACAAGATGCAGAAAGGACAGTATCTAATCCTTTACAAGTCAGCCTTGAAGTCAATCATCCTATAGCCCTTTGTAGCTAGAAAAGGACTTCTTACACTTACCACTTGAAAAGGGAGCTGCTTAGCTTTCGATTGTACTGTCTTCATACCCAGGGAGGTCTGCAGAGATCAGGAAGTAAAGCCATGGTATCATTATGTTTGGAAAATTATTTTATGTTTTTATAGTATTCTTTTACATTTGCATAATTTTTAAAGCTTCTGAGGACATACTTTTTCTCTTAAGTTACTGACGCCTAAATATTTGAATAAAGCTAGCTTTGTAAGAATGAGGTTGTAAAAACCAGCATCAATTCAATTTAAAAAAAATGTTCTCAAGCTAATTCTCTGTAACACTGTTCTATAAGACTTACAGTATACAGGGAATAAAAAACAGGGCAGTGACACCCAAAAGCATTGAGAGCACCACTCTGAAATGACCTGTGTAAGTTTGTGCCAGTGCCAGTCAAGACTAGGGCCGACATCTAGTACTCAGATGTGTGTGCCACAATCTGTGTGCTACAGCCTAATGTATTCCATATTTCAATATGCATGCATATGTAATAGGCTATATAATATTCCATACAAAAATTGCATTAGGAAAATGTTAAAGTTGCCTAATTCGGCATTTAAAAGTCAGGAAATAAAATTAAGGTTGTACATGCAACATTAACTCTGTTCCCTAGTGCATTTGCCTATGATACAGTCTAATTACATGATCAAATATTATTTCTCAGATTATACAGTATAATAACTACATTTTTTTCATCTTGCGAAGTGTGAGGTGAATTAGGCAGGACCCAGCTAGATTTCTATAAACCTTCATATGAAAAGACTCCAAATAAACGTGAACTTGTCAGTTTGGAGAAGGGGATAACTGAAAGGGGTTATAACAAGGGGTTATAAAACCATGAGTGGTGTGGAAAAGGTGAATAAAGAATGATGATTAACTATTCTTCCCACTGTAAAAGCTGGGGGGCATTCACTCAAGCAAGTTTAAACCAAGCTTATTTTACATGCCACACACATGAACTCACCGCCATAGACTGTTGAGGAGGTCTAAAGTATAATGCATCCAAAAGACATCAAAGAAATGTGATAGAGCCACTGATGACTATTACATGTGAGTTATGGGTACAATGCCCACGTCAAGAAGTCACTAAATTGTTGGTGGCTAGGAGTTGGGAGGATCTACTTGGGAAGGTCTCATTTAATTTTTCTTCTATTTTTTCTCCAAACAACCACTGCTAATCATGGTTTCAAAAGAGTTGCCGTTACCAGTGTTTCCATACAAAGTAATGATGATGATGATGACAATGGACAGTAATACCCTGTATTTGGGATTCCTGCAACAAGGAAAGGAGAGGTGAGTGTGACCCCTTGGTCTCGGTAAGATGTGGCCCCTGTTTACCAGCTAAGAACGCCATCCTCTGAACTGCTCCTTACTTGAGGCGTTTCTGTGCACATAAATAACCCAGCGATACCAACCTGTAAGACTCCATTCCTGCTCACTCCTCCACACTCAAGCAGGATCTTAACTTAGATTTGTAGACCTGGGTGGAGGACAACTGGATCCTTCTTCATATATCCCTGCAGTTTGAGGCACATGTACCTGTGCCTCAGTGGCTTCTCTCCCTGACTTCTGGGCCAGAAGTGTTGGTTATGAGATTATTGCAATCCACTGCTGGCTGACATGGGGTGTCCTCGGTGGGCCAGCCGGTGATGGTGAGCATCCCTGGGAGCTCTGGACCAAAGGTGCCCAAAGGGGCATAGGAGATGACGCAGTCTCCAGGTACAGGCTCTGTTCCCACATGGAGTAGGAAACTTAAGTGGGGCTGTTTTCCTGTGGCATGGGAGTGTATGTCAGAAAAAAGCAGGTGGAGATGACAGCCATGTGATAGACCATATTCACAATAAATTCCATTTACCTTGCATATATTATCTGCCTGCTTCACCTGCACTGCGACTGCTAATTCATTTCTACCAAGAGTCTTTTTCTTATGCTAATGAGGTTCTTTAAACAATTGTTGCTAAAAACTCACTGAGTTGCTAGAGAGATGGTCCTTTCTTTTCCCAAAATGCAGAACAGTCCTTCCTTCACTCCATGACAGGCCTGAAATGACAGTATTGTTGCACTGGCAGTTTTAAGGTCTGTTATTTCACTCTTCGTTTGGTCTAGAAGTCAGTATTTTACATAGTTAAAGATCAAAAAATATTAGTTCAGGGAATTAGATTTTGAGGAAGTCTTGACAGACTGCAAGGTATTGTGTACAATTAATACCAAATAATCTACAATTAGAAGATTATGCATATACAAAGGTTATTTGGGGGAAATTAATGATATTTTAGAAAATATATGAGTGATGATTTTTACTCCCTCTGAAGTCTGAGGTTCTTCCTGCCTTTGCAGATGGAGCAACATAAACACAGTGTCAATTTTCATTTTAAAAGACCTGAATTCTTAATTTTGCATTCTGTAAAATGTCTGTAACCATCGGTAATGCTGATCTGTCTGTAACATCTCAAGATTACACCTAGGTGAGGTACCAAATAAAAAAGCTGGTCTGTCTTTGTCAAGGGAGGAGTTAATTTTCTGTATGTGGGGAAAAACAAGCTTGATGCTTACTTCTGCCATGCCACAGTGGCTCATACAATAGGATTTTCAATCAGGGAGGGGAAAAGTAAATGTGAGAGGAATTACAATCTTGTGGTAAGGACACAAACTTAAAGTGCTGACTGTATGCAGCTGTCCCATACTTACCTGTATGGTAAAAAATAGGTCGTTAGTAATTTGGGGGGTTTCATTCCCTTTTGTTCTGCCATTTAGGTGGGCTATAAAATACAAGGGTTGTAGAAACACTTTGCACTGGAGCAAATCACTGCACAACACCTCAGCACTGGGGAATGTAACTCTGCATCCCATTGCACATCTTTAATGTGGAGATCGTAAACAACTCTTTTGTCTCTCTGTTTGCTTTTTCAACAATATTTCTTTTCTTTTCCAAATTGGAGACTAGCCATTCCAGTAATGGATAGACAAGAGGCTGCCAATCTTTTTACCTCTGTGAGAGACACAGCTACCAGCAGCTACTGTTCCTGGAGAGCTCGGCAGCCTTGGTCTGCTCACAGTCCAGCCATGGGGACCTGTATGGGTTCTTTGTGGACTCTTCCCATCTTGTACAGCAGAATTTCCTTCCAAAATAAGGACCCTGGAGCTGTTCAACACTCAGCTCTGCTGGCAGATATTGCCTCCAGGGCCAGATCTGTGGAGGACAGCTGCCCTGGAGGGTAGACATGACTGGAAGCAGCTCTGTCTCTCAAGATGTATCTCCAGCGCCTGTCCCCTACTCTGTGCCATTACAGTTGTGCCTGGCCACATGCAGGATTTGGCACCCACCTTGCAAGTGACAACATTGCTGGAACACAGCACAAAGACATTTGGGTTAGAATAGTTATGTCAATGGTGATGTCCATGAGTGAAGCAGGTATAAAGGCGGCTTCAGAAGGAACCCTTCATAGCTGTGTGACTTCCCAGCACACTTTGAAATCTCTACAAGCCTGAATCAGCAGTATGATGGGACAAAGCAGTTTCTTTTGGAGTTGCTGGTGAAAGACAGGGTATAGGCAATATGATCAAACCTTGGCCACGCCCAGACACAGATAGAGGAGCACTGGAGCTGTGTTTTGAACCTTCTTATTGAACTTGCAGCTTTTTGGGATGGCAAATCCACTTTTAGGTCAGCTAGACCTAAGAAAATAAAAAATCTCATGTCCAGCATGGACAGGTTTCACACACGGCTGTCTGTGTTCGAGGCAGCTGGTGCTCTTTGCAGGTGGTATTGTGGTTTGCACTGGCCATGCACAAGCACCGTTTACACAGTTTATGTGTGGTTAGTTGCTGTGCTATAAATTCAGTCCTAACTTGGTACTAGTTACATTCCCTATTTAGACCAAACCAATCCTTATTCCAGAATGTAAAGCAACAAGTTGAACCTACACATATTTACATTCCTTTTCTTCCATCTCTTCCTTTTCCTCTTACATTTACTCTCCTGCTTGTTTTTCTTTTGTTTTGTGATACTTCACTTACTGGTTCACCCCTCCAAGCAAACAGTCTGGGGTAGCAAAATTCATGGGGGAAGGCAGCATCAAAGATTCTGGACTCTGACTACCGTCCTTTAACAAATCACACTGGCCATTTTAAGACTGATCTCAGCTCTCTGTCTGGTCCTACCACCGGAGTTTTTTGTGCTTGTAGCCTGTTACAGGTGGAATAAGGAAAGAGCATAGTCCCGTGATGTAGCTGTGCAGTTCACTGTCTGAGCCTGCAAGTTGGTCTGTCCACAAAACCCCAGAAAAAAAAGCAATGTTCAAATGCCTGAGACCTCACAGTCTTGCAGCTGGAGGAGAAAGCAACCAGAGACTGCTTCTTTTGAATATCAGGGTAAAAAAAGATATTTAAAGAGGCAGGAACTTATGGATTCATTTGTTCAGACTGATAGAAGCCATTAAATGTTTGCAAAGCAGTTTTTCTCTGTAACATTACACTTAATGGGAACAAATTAGCTGAAAGATACAATTGCAGGAATGGTAACAGCAGGATTCTGTATGAGCTTCAAGTTTACAGAGTGTTTTTTCTGCTCCTCCATAAAGGAAAGAGCTCTTAATGTATAACTTCTGTGGCATTGTACGCTAATAAAAGGTGACATAATTCTTTGCCCTTAAAATTGACTTAAGTTAGATGATGCACAGACACAGATGAGATATAACTCTGAATTATTGCATTCTTCAGGGCTGGCACAGTTCTTGTAGAGTAGGAATTTTTTAATCAACAGGATGAACCTGGTTATAATAAATTAGCAGAAGTTACATGGCCCAAATTCTGTGTTAAATGGGTCAAATGTTAGTACTGGCTGTGAGAAAATAAAAAGAAGCTATGGAGAGAGCATTAATAAGACATTCACAGAAAGAACCAGTTGAAGCTGTATCTAGACTTTGATGGCAACAGTAGGGTTGTGGGACATTTGTCAAAACCGCTACTCAGTAAAACACTAAGACTTCACATGAGAAGACAAACATCTCAAACCCTAAGTGTTAAAGCTATCCTCATCAGAATGTGCACTGACATCCAGCCATACACTGTAATGCAAATGAAATGGCTCTGATGCTTAGTCCTTCAATGTTGCATTTCTAAATTTGCTGTATTAAATAGACTCTTGCAATTCCTAGCATCAGACCTCAACCCTATTACAACAAAGAAACTGTAGAGGATACATGATTTCAAAACCACTATGAGATCTTGTGTAGTCAGTGTATGTTGTGGGCTTATATAGTGCTCAGCTCTTCCAAAAAGTAAGGTTTAGAGGTTTGCCCAAGACCGCATAACAAAGCTGGCAGAGCAGAATACTATTTAGGATCAACCGCCTACCATGTGGCACTTACTTCTCCATCCTATGCTGCTTCTTGATCATGCTATGTTAGTCACAGCTTTAACAACAGAAATAGGAGTTGTTGTTTATTATCCTCAGCATAGTAATGATACCTCAGGCCACAGTGACAAGTAATTGAAACAACAGGGGTCTTAGAGATACTTAAAAGCAGAAATCTTAAAATATACAGAAACCAGTGTAGACAAATAGAATGTGTAACTAATAAATGGCCAGCTATCTGCAGTATAATATTGCAGCCTAAATTCAGTTATTCCAGAGACTTCCACAGTGCCACTTGCTACTCTTCAGAGTGTAAATCTCCATCAAGCTGAGGCTAAAATAACAGCAATAATAGTAATAATTAGTTATTCACACATACATTTGCCTAAAGGGATTTCCATTTGTAAATGCCAGGCAGGTGAAGAGTAAATTTAACACCAAGGTGTGACAACAATCACGTCCAATCAAGGACCTAGTGCTATGCAGTACTGAATATCTATGGCCTAAAGCTGATGAGAAGTTAATCAAGTAAATAGTGATCTTTATAAATATTGTTGACTTATTGCATTGTGTTGTGCTGGCCTGAAAATATGTTATGTCATACTGGCTACAGATTTAGAGATTAAAACCAAAACAAAGTGATTTCTCCACAGTTGTATTTGCCTAAACAGATGTCATGGAGCCCTTTATTGTAAGCTCTCAGGAAGGAAGGATACAATCTTCAAAGTAAGTCTTATGCCATCAGACCCACTGATGTGTATTTCTCTGTGTTCTTTATTAAATGAGATTGCATTTGATATTTTTCATTTGCCTTTATGATCTATTAATAACACCTTACCTACCCATCACTCAGTATTTTCTGCATCATTTTATCCAGTGCTTTCACTTTTAAGATGGTCCTAGAATTTATAGTACTATTCCAGGTACTGTGTGCATTTTGGGCATATATTTTATGCAGCTGAGATATATCACACTTAACAGAAAGTTTTGCAAAACCATAGTCTCACATTGTAATGAGATACAGAGAGATTAAGGCTATTTTAGTACTTTGGCTACTGGATGGCAGATGAAGGGCAATATGATTAAATGCAAGATAAAACTGTGAGCTGAGTGATAAAACCAGACAAGTACATGAAAGATTCTTCTGTCAGAGATTTTTCTTATTTGTCATGTAAATATTGCCTGAATGCACTATTACTGAAACTAAAGTTTGTAATTTTGCAGCTAGTAATTCTCCATTAGAGGTACTGTTTCATTTATCACTGTGGGATTGTCTTTGGAAGACTAGGAAATAAGACAAATTCATATAACAGTAACGTCCCTTAACCCATGCTAACCTGATTGTACTGTTTATTTCTAGGAGTGTGCACCATTTGCCAGGGGTGAGATCTAGCAAGGTACCGCAAGTGCTGCCAGCGTGGCTCTGCAATGTATAAAGTCAGTAGCTGGCTCCAACAAAGTGCTCAAAAAAAAAAAAAAAAAGAAAATCAGATTGCCAGGCTCTCTAGATCTTCAGTGGGGAGAGATGTATACATCTGGTGGGTGCTTAATATGCAGAGCAGAGAAGCACCAGGAGTTAGCCACTAGGGCATGCTGAGCAGCAGGATCTACTCAAACATTCTTGTGGATTGTTTCTGCCACTGAAGTGCGGAAGAGTGGAGAAGAAATGGGTGTGACACTACAGCAACCTCAGCTGACCTCTTTCAGGACCCAGGGTGATATCTGCTTTGGAGACGTCCCAGCTCGCTCAGCCCTGGCTTGAGGATCCCAGTGCTGCACTGGGGAGTGTGGTGGGCTTCGGTTCCCCCAGCTTCAGCCCAATGCCCCCGAGTTGCTGGGAAAATTACCCTGATTTTGAGGGTGTCAGTGTGTAAAGAATGGGGATGTTAACAGTTCCAGTTCTCTCTCTGGTAACATGGCATTTGTACCAGGACAAATAGGAGTTCCATTTTTATATCATGCTGCAAAAACCCAGGCTGATCCAGGTTTTAGGGATGTGGTTGGAGCACCTGAGCCTCACACCACCAGTGCACACTAGTTCTAGCAAGGGACGAGGTTTGCAGAGGTTGCCGGTGCCTCCCACTGAAAGGCTGTGGGGGCTGCCTGCCCACTAACGCAGCATTGGAGGAAGACAGTGCTCACCATAACCTACTTGAGCAAATTGTAGGCTCTGTGTAAGTTGCAAAAATTACTGCCAAAGATTTAAAACAATGAATACATTTGTTCTCAAGCTGTTTACGAACAGGAAAAAAAAAACAACCCAACACCACAAAACCCAGTGATGGGTTGAATATGCTTTGTTTGCCTAGCATTAATGGATATCTGAAGGAGCTGGGCTGCATGACTCATTCAATCGAGCTGTAGAGATAATCAAAGGGGGTGAGAAATACTTCCAAAGGATACCATTCTGCATTCTTCAAGCATCCCAAACTCCCAGTGAATTCAGTACAGAAGAATTAAGATGAGGTTTCCATCCTTGCAGGTCTCCCGTCTCCCTGGTACTTTCTGTACAGCAGAACTGAGACTAAACCATCTCCCAGAGCTCATACGGGAGCTGCACAGTTGCCCCTTTCCGTGTGACATTTTGTTACATGCATTTCTAGTCCCTGGGCTGGATGTAAGGGGTCTGCGTGTGGTCTGCTGCCTGTCCCCTGCCACACTCTGTCCACAAGGCCCTCCCTGCCACCGGGGGATGGAGACCTGCTGTGCAGCCCCGGGTGTCTTGGTAACAAGCTATCTGGCTGCTTTTGTTGAAGTTCTGGGGTCCCTCATGGATATGTGACACCCAGGAGTAAAATGGAATTACCACTATAAAAAAATCTGTTCTTTTCATGTCTGTAATTTTTTCCTGTGTTTGTGTGTTATTGCATTGCATTAAGCTCCCTCTAAAAATAAAAAGCTACAATTCCTAATCAGAGAGAGAGAGAATAATGCTGGGAATCCCAGATTACTGAAAAGGAGAGGAAAAAAAAACAACACAAAATTGCTGCCTGAGATGATTAAAGACACTTCAAAATTTTATAGGGAACAGCCTGCAAAATTGCTACAGAAAATGGTGGGAGATAAGGCAGAAAAGGAGTTGGTTATCAGAGGGAGAAGTTGGGGGTCTTTTTTGAAAAAAGTTGCCATATGAAAATATCCTCTCCAGTCTCCAAAAAAAAAGGTGCCAAGAGCAGATATAACCAAGGAACTTATAGATGATCAGTGTCCCATGCTTCATTCAATCAGGCAATCAAGATAATTAGAAAGTATGGGAAAGATTGATTAATGGCCAAGGCAGACATTGAGTTGACCTTTTCTTTATTACTACAGCAGTACATTTAAATAGTCTCCACTTAGTAGGGTTTAAAATAGAAAAGTGAGCTGTTATAGATATAGTAAATGTGTAACTAAGAATGCATGATCTAACACCCCTACTCTGTAGCTTGCTTCCCACCTTTAATCTCCACACCATCTCATCTGAATATGAAGTAGTTTAATTTCTTGAATCCATGCTCTAGCAGCAGTACTAGTTACTATCTTAGAAACATTAATTTATTTAATGGTAGTAAAATAAATATAGTTTTAAATGTTTTTAAATTGAAAATACGAAGACCTAGGGGTCAGTGTTACTTTGTGAATTAGCATCAGTCATGTTATTCAGGGTAGCAGGACCAGGGAAATTGAAACAGACTCCTCATGCTGGGAGTCCCAGGCTCAGTGATGAATGAAGGAACTTTTCCAGGGCTGCTTGGTGGTACCTGCTGGTAGGAGAGGCTGACATGTCCGCAGCTCGGTAACCTGGGCTGCTCTTTCTTCATGTCAGAGATTTTGGCTCAGTGACCCACAACTGGGGCCAATGGAGCTGCCACAGCACCAGTGCCAGCAGAACACTGAGAGCAGACACAAATCTCAAGGGGGAAGAAATTTTGCTAAGGCATCATTAGTTGTATTAGCTAGTCTCCTGGGTGTGAAGGGAGAGCTACCAAGCAGGCTAGAGGGCAGGAGCTGTCTGTGGTGGGGACTGGATGAGTGCATGGCAGGAAGGGGACACCATGCAGAAGAGGCTTGCAAGGATTTGCGGTACCCATAAAAAGAGATCCTGAGCCAAAACGCACGGCTGGCAGTGCTCACCTGAGGGGGGCTGAAAATACAACATGGGTCATAAGTCTCAGAGGCCGGCTGACTCTTGCTGCTGGGCAGATGGCGTGGAGCTGGCTACCTGAGCAGTATACTTCAGGGCATAGCAACGCTGCCCTGATCACACAGGGAAGCTGGGACTCAGGTATGTCCAGGGAATATGCCCCTTTGGAGAAGAGTTTAGTTTACCTTTTAATACAAAAAATCCCTCACTCCAGCGAGAAATGCAGCAAGCTGGGCTCCATAAGGTGACCCTAATAGCAAATGTAAATGAGAAGCAGAGGTAGGTACAGACACTTCTCAGCAGCAAAGAGTGGGAATGAATGATGCTGGATTTTGCCTGGAGGCAACCCAGGGCAGCAGTTTTGTCAGATCTCACACAAAGACGGTGCACAGTGTACCCTGCCATCAACAAGGACTGGACGGCAAGCAGTGCAGGTCTGAGCACGCTGCAGAGGGCTCAGTTTCCCACTGAGGTCTGATGATACCTGCTGAAGAGTCACAGCGTTTTCTCAGCTGCTGAACAACTATGTGTAGTGCTCAAGGCTGTTTGCTGAACAGTGCTCTTCCTCACAGCCAGGTCTGCGGGGAAAAGAGAAGGAAATTAATTAGTAAAACTGGAAGGCATTTAGGAAAAAAAAGTATATATTTGGAAAAAATCCACACCAGTCTCTGTGGTATAATGCAGGTGAAGTGAATGGATTTTTACAGAGAGTGTTTTTGCAGAAGTTTACAAAATCTGCAGGAAAATTATGACATTAAGCAATGTTTACAACTACAGAATGATGTTTGAAGCAAAAAATGTTATGTGTTGTTCATTTGCAGTAGTCCATTGCACACACCCACCCCCCCACCCCCAACTAGAGTGTTAGCCTTTTAATTTTGTTGAGATTTGAGAGCCATCAACATATTGTATGAAAAGTTTTCCTCGGTGAGGTATCTCTATTAAGCAGAAATAATCTTGATCACCAGCATTGGATCAGACATTCAGCTCATGTAAATCAGCAGAACTCCTTTGGTGTCAATAAAACCACCTTGATTTACAGTAGCAGGAGATCTGAGCGGCGTATCGCTTTGAAAAATTGAGGTGTACATTTATTTATTGTTTCAAAGGTAGAGGCTTGATCTGCTCCGCTGGGACATAGCCCTGCTGTGTCAGGCAGCTCTGCCGAGGTTCCTGCAGGCTCAGGAGGACCAGGGCTTGCTTACAGCATGTACTCTGCAGGATCAGCTCCTCATTGAATAGAAGCAAGTCCAGCACTTCCCGAGGAATACCTCTTTACCCTAGCCCATCAAAAATGCACTTGCAATGGCAATTAATTGGTTCTGGGATACCCTCCAATGCAAATGGCCAGATCCAAAGCCCTCTATTTTGCTGGCTTCAAAGGGCACCAGCTTAGTCTCAAGGGTGTCAGTTTTGAGGCTGGTGCTCGTGCTTTATATGCATCTAGGTCACACTTCATCTGTGACCAAACACGTGAGCTGTGATCCTGCGCTGATCTGGAAACGGGTGTAGGGCCATGTGGAACCTTTTTTAACCCCACTGCTCCACTTGCTGCAGCATGGGTACGAGAGTGGAGTGGGGCTACTTGAGTGCATGGAGGTGCTGATGCCTGTCTGCATTTGCTGGACTGGACCCAGGCGTTGTGGTCCTGTTCCTATAGCACTGGCAGGCAGGTGAGACTCCAGAGCTGGTCTTATTGAGAATGTTGTTCTAATTCAAATAAATATGTTAAAATAATACTAATAAGGAAACATATACCTCATAATATGAAAATGTAGCTGCATTATAAACAAGAGGGCAACAAGCAACTGTTTTGGAGACTGCAGAAGGTGCCATCGGGTTAGAGCAGGGTTTGGTTTGGTGTTTATACTGCATTAAATGCCATAGAACTGGTGGTTCAATGCGGTGAGATGCAGAGTACTTCTGTCTAGTGCTGAGCATCTTCCACTCTCATTGCCTTTGCTGGAGGAAACTGAGGGAGCTCTGTACCTTGGAAGGTGACTGCAAGCTCTGACATTTGAATCATATTAATAAAATAGTTTCCCTTGGTGGGATATGCATTTCCCCTCCCCCTAAGATTCAAATAATACTACTTAAAGTAGGAACAAACATTTTACTTATGGCTAGAATGCATTTATTGGTAATTTTCACATAAATCAACTTATATGAAAATGTATTCATAATCCAAGCCTTCTCTATAGTGATAAAATGTTTCTGCTTCTGTGGTAGAAAATAGCTTATTATGCAAACAGCACTGCTAGTGTTACATTATGCATGGGAGTCACCTGGAGAACATCACAAAAGCTTCAACCAAAAGGAAAAAAAAGAGGGGAGAAAATCGGGTGTTCCATTTACTGCACCACTTGCCTATTATAATTAGCTGTAAATGAGCTGATATCTGTACTTTGAAATGTATTTCATATATGCCTTGGTAACACTATACAAATAAGAAAAGCAGAACAGAATGGAAGAATGTGAAACTCACCAAGGAATGGCCTTGCAAAATGTCACCCCAATTAAAAAGCGAAAGCCAGGTGCCATTTTAAAACTGGTTAGTTGTATTTACTTTGAGAATATCTTGGTTATATTTATATACTACTTGATTTAATTCAGGATGCTGCAAGTTCCCGCTGGACTGTCATTATTATGAATGACATTGTTGAGAAGTTAGATTAAATAAGATCTGCTCAGACTGAAAAACATATTGCCTCAGGTTTTTTTTTTAAATAATAATGGAAAAAAGAATTAGTCCCAGCACAGTCATCGAAGGCCCAGTATCTCATGTGGCCTTTCTTATTGAGGGATAAGAGGGTGGTTTTAAAGCAAAGTGGGAGGATCACTGCAATAAGGTAAGTCCTCTGGAGACAGTGAATTCTTATAGTTGTTCTTGTGGCACATCTTTTGGGATGTTCTGGAGAGACTTCACATATCAGAGCAGCTCTTGCCCAGACTGGGTTTACAGTTGGGGTTGTTCAAGGTGAGGTCTCTGTGATTTTGTAGCCTGAGGACTAGTATTCAAGTAATTCTGAGTCTTCCACAAACCAATCAGTTTGTTAGTCTTAGTTTCTATCTGAGCCACTGTCTTTATGCCTACAATGTTGTTACATCTCTTAAACCTTCACTGGAGGGATTCTTTTGGCCGCAGTCTTCTTGCAGGGGCCAGATGTTTCCATCGTCTTTTCTATATCAGCTTGTAAACAGTGAGCTCTTGACTTCTCTGATGTTCTTAGCTGTGTCTATAATCTAACTGAATAACTAATATTTCTCTGAATCACTTCGTTCTGAAAACATTTGGCTAAGCCGGAGCAATCTCTTTTATAATGTATTCATTCGATCAGCGTTTGCGGCAAAGGCAGGATAAACTATCCTTTGAAGCAGGGCTTCACCACCCTTCACAATCTTTAGTTTTGCCCGGTCAGCCAAGAGATGAAGTTAGCCCAGCGAAAAACAAGATGACACCGAAGCGAGGAAGTGAGATGATGTGAACAAGAACTGGTGCCTGGTGTTGCTGCTTTATGGGTTGCTGTCGGCCGATATGCATCCCTCAGCGAGGGCATGGGGCTTTGCAGCGCCCTGCTGCCTGCAGCAGGTCTGCTGTTAGCATCTACCAGATCGCCCAGTCTGAGGCAGCCTGAAACCTTGTGCAAAACTCTTGGTCAATCAGCAGTTTGCAATGGTGGTGTTCTCCAGACAGTCCCTGGGGCCTGGACTGGGTCTGGCCAGGATGGACTACAACTACAAGTTTCTGCTTTTTCTAGCCCAGCCCAAATTTGCTGTGTCTTTTCATGTCCCTGGCAGATATGGCTGTAAGATCACCTGACCTGAGGGAACTGAAAAATTTATACGGTGCATGATATTGTGATCTCCGCAAACCCTGAGCACTGAAGGGGCTGGTCTGAGCTCACCCATCACTAGACATTTGCTGGCCCAGGAAAGCATGCTCTGACCTTGGAAGATGGTGGCTGGTAATGCCTCACTGTGACCAGCTCTGCTGGGCTACAGGGTTTAGAAAACCAATTCTGCCTCATGAGGTCTCACGACAGCATCACAGCTGTTTTGCTTAAGCAAGAAGCTCCATGGGGTTCAAGCTGCAGGGAACTGTACCTTTCAGCATGAGCCAGCTCAGACCAGCTGTTATGCAGCAGTGGTGTCTGCTGCTGATCTGGTAAACTTGGGTACTGAATGAAGCCGGTGTCTTATGCTTTTTGGCTCTGCATGGTTACTGAATGACACAAGGCAGTAGGAGGAGAAGCAGCTAAGAAAGTATCCTGAGAAAAAGGCTGGAAGTTGAACGTTACAAGTTGAAACTCTCTGAAAATGTGCCAGACAATTGGAGATGTTTTAAATCTCACTTCACCATACACAAGACATGGATGCCGGCAAACAAGAAGATAATCAGAAGGCAATTTTGTTTCTGGCAATATTTTGATCTGAGGCAGCTCATGTGCTTAGTGGTTTTCAGTTAACTCTTTGTTGGAGACATCACTGGGAAGTGATGAAAACCACAGAAGAAAAACATGTTGCTAGCATTGCATACATACACTATATATAAAAAATACGTAGTATATATACATATGTATACAGGTGCAAGCATATGTGTATATATACCTATCTATATCTTTATCTATATCTAGAAATCCAAGACTCAAAAAAGAGAAACATAGTCTGTGAGTCATTTAAGGCCAACAAGCCAATCCTGGGGTCCAAAGAGTTTAGTAAGGGACAAGATCGCAACAAGAATCTGGGGCAAAATACTCACAGGAGTGACTGTTTGAGAAGTCAGAATTAATCTGTGGCAAAGAAAATAACATGTCTGAAAGGTGGTAACTGAAGCTGCATTTTTTCTTATGGAGGCTACATGAGGTGACACTGTGGCTGGTAAGGGCAATCCAGAATATTAGATGAAAAGAGAGTGGCAGGAAGTCATGGCCAACAAAAATAGCACGCAGAGATGCACTGAAAACCAATGTAAGCAAAGATAATGCCTGATATTTGGGAAGATATGCAAAATTGAAATAGATTATGTTACTTTGCAAGAGTGCATACGCCAGCAGAGTGTGCACAGCATGGACAAAGGAGATGACAACAGCATCACTAGCTCAGAGCAATTCCTTCTTTGAACAATGGACACTGCTGCAGAAGGCAAGTGGAATATTAGTTTGAAATCAAATGGAACATTTATGAATTTTAAGTTGGACACAGGTAGACAAGCTGGTGTGGGGCAAGAAACACATATTATCATGGAGATAACAGCCACAGACAGTAGGAAATGAGTTGGAAATGTTGGGGCTTACAGTGGGAAGCTTATCGCTACCAAGGGAGTGTGTGAACTAAATGTATAAGCAAAAAATAAATGAAGAAAAAAGGATTTGCAGATGTGCCAAAGGTGGGGGGATCTATTTTTGACTCAAAAACATGTAATAAAAAAGTACAGTTATTAAAGTGAAAAAAGACTAAATCTATTTGATAAGAATTTGAGGGGATCTTCCAGAGGGTAGGCGAGGAGGCAAAAAACCCCAGACTAAGCCTGAATAAACCTATTTATCCCCCATCTAATACATCCAAGACAGGGTTTTCTTTCATCCTAAACCAGAAGGCAAAAGTGCAGCTAGTGAAGTCATTGCTATTGAATCCCAGAGTAAGTGAAGCATCCCTCCAGAGTGGATACAATTGCTGGACATTGCAGGAGAAAAGAGAACCTGTGGTTACTTACTGATATATTAAATAAAGATGTGAAAGCTAAAGTCTGCTTCTCAGAGAATGACAGCTTTGGAAACACGGACATTCCTGAAGATACTCTGTGTGTGACGTGCTAGTGCCGGCTGGGAAACTCCCTTAGTGAAAAAGTGTTTACTCATCCCACATTGTGTCTTCTCAAGGAGCAGCTGAGGAGCTGCTGACAGCACTAGATCACTATATGTGCCCATAGGACCAAGTTATGTTCCCAGCAACCCCCCCCCATTCAGCAACCCCCTGCCCCCATCCTGCACCCAGTTTTTCCCTTGTCTTGAGAAATTTCTCTCCACTTTCACAGTAATTTTGTCCTATCTCTACCTTGTTTATGATCCTACCTATGTTATGGTACTGATGAGGTGATTTTTTTTCCCCTTTCTGGGCATTATCTAATGAATTACTTAATGAAGATATTTAATGAGAGCATGAATGAAGCTCTGCTACTGTTCAAGCCTTGGGAGACTGTGAGTGCTCCTGGTTCGTTCTGGCATCTGGGTTACAGACCTCCCCCAAATCCATAGTGCCCTTTGCTTCTTTGTCTCAGGACAGAGGTCTGTGTGGCTCTCCAAATGTTATAGAGAAGAAGTCTTATCTCAGCAGGTAATTAATTTTTTTCTTTCATGAGTTCACCCCTGCAGATGGCTGGTGGGCTGGACTAGCTCACAGTGATAAATCTGCACAAAAATGATTGAGGAATATTAACTGAAATCTCACTCTGTCCCCAAATCAGCATCACAAGTGCCCTGCATGTCTTTACTAATGAAATAACAGACCTGTATGAAAATAGGAGCAAGTCTTAGCACATGTACAGATCGCAATAATGAACACACAGTCAAAGGATGATGAAAATCCTGCTGCTCTCTGAGTCCAGCATAAGGAAGATAAGTCTTTTCTGGTACACAAATGACGATGACTGTCCTGCCTGTGTGCTGCCTAACTGGTTTTGCTTCTGTATGGAAATGTGTCATGTCTTCACATTCCACCAACCCCCCCAAACTTTGTCTTCACCTCCTCAGAAAGTTTTATCTCATACCCTAAAAAATGATAAGTCCTTTAACATTCAATGTACTCAGCTGAGGTTTGAGGCATACCAGAGAGGCAGACACAGTTTAGTGGAATGACCTTTCCTCTTCCCAAAGTTGGAGCATCATCAGTAATTGCTTGTTCCTTGAGAGAGGCAGTAGCTGGGCTGGAAAAGATAGAGTTATTGCATCCCTGCATCCTTCAATGGCATGCTACAGGTTGTGTCTGCACCACTGCAGGCCTTCAGGTCTGGCATGAAGACCAGTGGGATCACACTTCTTATGATACAAGCTAATTTTCCTGCTCTTTATTGGCATGCGAATGCCAAGAGAGAATGTATTTAAAGACTCATGTAATTTTTCCATTTTTCTAGGAAAAAGGATGGGTGTGAAAAAGAAGGGTCCAGTACTGATGTGACATAAGTTCAGGAAAAACAAACAGTTACCAGGCGGCAAGAGGTGGCCTCAAGGACTGGAAGCTTCCTATGAGAGCCTCCCAGGGGAGCTAACTGAGATTTTAGGATGGTGGCTGGGAGTCAGAGAGGAGCAGGAGTTACCATGCAGAAGTGGAGGAAGGTGGAAAGAAGCCTGTGGGACTATGAGATAAGGTGTCCTTTCAGGCTGCTAGACAAGAGAGAACAGTGCTGCTTCAGACACAAGGCTGGGCTGATAGGGTAATATCTTGCTATAGTCAAACTGCAGAGTGGAAGTATTATGGCTTTGGATAAGAGCTATTAACTATTGTTAAGGTGATTGATCACTTTTATCATTTTGTTATGGAAGGAGTTTCACAATCAGAGCTAATCATGGGGCATTACCGTGCCCCTGTCTGCTTAAATGCTGAAATCCAGAGATAGATGGTGAGATGATTACAAAAATTGCAAGACTGCAATTTCCATATTGAACATGGACTGGGCAAAAATCATAACAACACGTATTGCTGAGACACCCCATGTAGGGGAAAACACTTGTGAAGTTTGCTTTCAGCCTCCGGAGAGGGAAACAAACAAGTTTGCTCACTGTTCTGTTTAGCTTTTCCAGCACACAAAGTTTCTACAGTTTTAAGACTGCACTGCTGTGCATCTCCTATAGTATATGTATGTCTGGGTTCTCTGGTACTGACTTCTGCCACCGCCCACAAGATTTGCTGAGGTTTCATCAGGGAAAGCTTGGAGAGAGATTTCCCTGTAAAAGTGTTTAAAGCAAGGAGAAATAGAAGTGCATCTCACATGCAGAGGAATGGAGAGGCAGACTTGAACTCAGTGTTGCATGGCCAAAGAGACGTATTCAGGTGTCTCCAGAGCAGTGAGATGCTTTCCAAGAACACAGACTTCCATCTTACTCTCTCGCATAGTGTTGGGAAGGCCTTTTATGAAGCTTTCATCTGAGAAGTAGAAGACTCAAGCTCATGGCCTTATTCTATTTGACGGGAAAAGAAAAATCTATATTAATTAAAAATTATGCAGGTTCTGAGAAAACCAGTTGGATGAAGTCGCGTAAGTTCTAGGTGAATCCAGAGTGGAGATCTGGTCAGAAATGGAAGAACTGCCAACAGATCAATATCTGGCTCCAAGCCTGGTGTCACTGACACACATTTTGGGTTTTTTGATCATGGGTCAGTCTACATGACACCAGGCCTGCTGACGACAGACGGGGTACACCTGTCTCAAAGAGGGAAAAGGATCTTTTCACATGAGTTAGCAGGGATCATTTAAAAAGCTTTAAACTAGATTTGAAGGGAGAAAGGGATAAAACCAGGCTCGCTAGAGATAAGCCTGAGGGCAGCACGCCAATGTTTGAGGGACGGTGTGCTAGTGAGGTCCTTCAGTCTGCTGTCTCAGTGGAGGTAGGGGATGGAGATCCATGTGACAGCAAAGACACAAGGGTTATTGATGTGTTAGAAACCATGGAAGCACCTGTGAATGGTCACGTAGGAATTAGGGCTTCTGCCCCCAAAAAGGTGGCAGGATCAATAGCCCAACTGAATTGCATCTACACCAATGCACAGTACATGGGCAACAAACAGGAGGAGCTGGAAGCCATTGTGCAGCAGGAAAATTATGATATAGTTGCCATCATGGAAACATGGTGTGATGACTGGCACAACTGGAGTGCTGCAATGGATGGCTATAAACTCTTCAGAAGGGATAGGCCAGGAAGGAGAGGCGGTGGGGTAGCCCTGTATGTTAGGGAGTGTTTTGATTGTCTAGAGCTTAATGGTGGTGACGATAAGGTTGAGTGTTTATGGGTAAGAATCAGGGGGAAGGCCAACAAGGCAGATATCACGGTGGGCGTCTGTTATAGACCACCCCACCTGTATGAAGAGGCAGATGGAATATTCTATAAGCAGCTGGGAGAAGTCTTACAATCACTAGCCCCTGTTCTTGTGGGGGACTTCAACTTACCAGACATCTGCTGGAAATGCAGTACAGCAGAGAGGAAACAGTCCAGGAGGTTTGTGGAGTGTGTGGAAGATAACTTCCTGGCAGAGCTGGTGAGTGACCCAACAGGGGAGGGCGCCCTGCTGGACCTGTTGTTTGTGAAGAGAGAAGGACTTGTGGGTGATGTGATGGTTGGAGGCCATTTTGGGCATAGCAATCACAAAATGATACGAGTTTTTGATTCTTGGAGAAGTAAGGAGGGGCGTCAGCAGAACTGTTACCTTGGACTTCCTCAGGGCAGACTTTGGCCTGTTTAGGAGCCTGTTGACAGAGTCCCTTGGGAGGCAGTCCTGAAGGGCAAAGGCATCCAGGAAGGCTGGACATTCTTCAAGAAGGAAATCTTAAAGGTGCAGGAGCAGGCTTTCCTGGAAGATGAGCTGGCGGGCAAAAAGACTGGCCTGGCTGAGCAGAGAGCTTTGGCTGGGACTCAGGAAAAAAGGAGAGTTTATGACCTTTGGAAGAAGGGGCAGGCAACTCAGGAGGACTACAAGGGTGTTGTGAGGTTATGCAGGGAGAAAATTAGAAGGGCCAAAGCCCAGCTAGAACTTAATCCGGCTACTGCTGTAAAAGACAATTAAAATGTTTCTATAAATACATTAGCAACAAAATGAGGGCTAAGGAGACTCTCCATCCTTTATTGGATGTGGGGGGAAACATAGTGACAAAGGATGAGGAAAAGGCTGAGGTACTTAATGCCTTCTTTGCCTCAGTCTTTCATTAGTAAGACCAGTTGTTCTTGGGGTACTCAGGCCCGTGAGCTGGAAGCCAGGGATGAGGAGCAGAATGAAGCCCGCATAATCCAAGAGGAAATGGTTAGCAACCTGCTACACCACTTAGACACACACAAGTCTATGGGGCCAGATGGGATCCACCCACTGGTACTGAGGGAGCTGGTGGAAGTGCTCACCGAGCCACTTTCAATCATCTATCAGCAGTCCTGGATACCCGGGGAGGTCCCAGTTGCCTGGAGGTTAGAAAATGTGACACCTATCTACAAGAAGGGCTGGAAGGAGGATCTGGGGAACAGGATCCAGCCTGTCAGTCTGACCTCGATACCGGGGGAGATTATGGAGCAGATCATCTTGAGTGCCATCACACGGCACATACAGGACAACCAGGTGATCAGGCCCAGTCAGCATGGGTCTATGAAAGGCAGGTCCTGCTTGACTAACCTGATCTCCTTCTATGACAAGGTGACCTACTTAGTGGATGAGGGAAAGGCTGTGGATGTTGTCTACCTGGACTTTAGTAAAGCCTTTGACACTGTTTCCCACAGCATTCTCCTGGAAAAACTGGCTGCTCATGGCTTGGACAGGTGTACACTTCACTGGGTAAAAAACTGGCTGGATGGCCAGGCCCAAAGAGTTGTGGTGAATGGAGTTAAATTCATTTGGTGGCCAGTCGCAGGTGGTGTTCCCCAGGGCTCAGTGTTGGGGGCAGTTCTGTTTCTTATCTTTATCAATGATCTGGACAAGGGGATTGAGTGCACCTTCAGTAAGTTTGCAGATGACNCAGCACTGGTGAGGCCACACCTTGAATACTATGTTCAGTTTTGGGTCCCTCAGTACAAGAAGGATATTGAGGTGCTGGAGTGTGTCCAGAGAAGGGCAACAAAGCTGGTGAAAGGTCTAGAGCACAAGTCTTATGAGGAGCGGCTGAGGGATCTGGGGTTGTTTAGCCTGGAGAAGAGGAGGCTCAGGGGAGACCTTATCGCCCTCTACAACTACCTGAAAGGAGGTTGTAGCGAGGTGGGTGTTGGTCTCTTCTGCCAAGTAACAAGTGATAGGACAAGACAAAATGGCCTCAAGTTCCACCAGGGAAGGTTTAGATTTGATATTAGGAAAAATTTCTTCACTGAAGGGGTTGTCAAGTGTTGGAACAGGCTGCCAAGGGAAATGGTTAAGTCACCATCCCCAGAGGTATTTAAAAGACGGGTAGACAAGGTGCTTAGGGACATGGCTTAGTGGTGGTCTTGGTTAACAGTTGGACTTGATGATCTTAATGATCTTTTCCAACCTAAACAATACTATGATTCTATAACTAGTCTGTGAGACACTCTCCAGTAGCACATGGCTGATCCTACATCAAGATTTGAGATGCCCAGAACATATCAAATAAATTCACATCTATGCCTTGATGTTCTCACCAGTGATGAATGAGAGCAAAGGGAATATCTGTTAGCCATACACTCAGCATCAGGAAAGTGGCATCAAGGAAGCAGCTCTTTCTGTGCTTTTTCAAGGCTCATTTTCTCTCCTTGGGCACACCATGAAGAACAACCTGCAAAAATAATGAATATCCACCATAAACAATGCAATGTTCAGCTCCTATTGGAAGGTGTATGTAAGGCTTGACGTTGCAGAAAATGTGCATATAACAGTAAACACAGTAGAAATAAGAGGCAAGAGACTGCAGCAGGACTGGACAGAATGGAAAAATACCAATGACACTGGCCTGGCAAGTCAAACTTGGATTGAATTGTACAAATAATAAATGGTGCAATAGGAATTCTGCAACCAAGTAGCATATTATTGTGCACAATATTAATAACGTGCCAGACCAGCAGTGCATGTGTTCACCAGTGCAATCACTTGAAATGTTGTTTTTTTGCAATGACTGACTATTACAGGCAAAAAGAGGTATCTCCTACTACAGCTAGGCTGCGTCAGAGACCTCATGCAAAGAAACATTTCCCTGTCACTACCTTGCTCATTTAAAGTCTGTTACCTTGGGGAGGTCCTTCCTCACGTCTTCCCTGGTATTTTTCCACTTTTGACTAGGAATATGAACTCTTCTGGCCCTGAAGCTCAGTATTGGCAGCATCTGATTTTGTGCATAACAGGCCCAGTTCTGCTTTGAAGTTATCACCTTCATAATCTATGAATGGGAACATCAGTAAAGGCATAAGCTTTGTGGGGTCTTCCTGGATCAGTGGGTTTCAGCACAAGTCCATGCACATGAAGTGCCCAAAAGACACTTATGTGGGTGTTCTTTGTTCTCCTCTGACATGGATGACCACTGACCATAATTTAACTCATCAATTCATCAGTCATAACCCATTCATCTGTCACCAACACAAAAAGAGTCTTGTTCATAGATATACCAATCGGTAGGATGATAGATACATAAGATGAATTTGGAGATGTTTTATATGACTAAAGATACTTGCCTTGGGAGGAAATGATTTTGCAGGGAATGGAGGAGAGTCAGTGTCAGCTGGTGTGCCCAGATTTGAGGCTGCTTTCTGAACAGAGGGGAAAACCAACTCTAAAGTCTTTGAACGTGCATGCTAGCTAGATTAGATTTGTACTGATAGCTTTTGTTTCCGTTCCTTTCTCTCTTGCCTAGTTTAATATGCATGGCTATATATGGAGAAAATGTGTCTCTGTGCTGGCATAGCAAAGATAACCTTGAAGAGTATAAACGAATGCACGTATTGATGGAGCAATTTGTGTTTTTATTGATTTCTTGCTGTGTCTCGCTGAATTCCTAGTATGTAGAATAGGCTGTAACTATTTTGTTATGAAGAATGCTACAGAATATATTTTCCCACACCAATTCTTAAGGGACATGGACAATTTATACATGAGAATATGAAAGAAAGCATACGGTATATATTGATTATTATTATTTATTACTATAAGTAGGATTTAGGGCTCCAGCTAGAGATACAAGACTTGAGATCAAAAAAGGGTGGCATATTTTCTGTATAGGAAGGCAGAGCTGCCAAGATGAAATACCAAGATTTTAAGCCTAAAATACATAGCTTTTGCCAATGTGGAGAAAGTTGAAGGTGAAAGGGTGACACAGTGACGCATTCCTGAGAAGAAAGGATGTTGTCACAGAACAACAGTTAATGCTGGCTGTCAAAATGCAAATGGATGGCTAGAAAAGGAAAGGCTGGGCTGGCTCTCCTCTGTGCTGGGGGACTGGCTTGTGCTGTAGGTGTTTTTCCAAGCAGGTGAAGTGGGGCAAGGTGTCACTAGCATGCAGGGCACCAGGCTGAGATGAGGATGTTGACCAGGTCCAGAGGCAGGTACCACCCCAGGCCCTGATCCTGCACATGCTCCTGGACCTGAGATCCTTTGGTTTCTTTGAAACTAGTTATCTTCTACATGCACACAGGGGTCTGTAAATTAGGGATCTAGTTTGAATTGGTGATACAGTATTAGTAGCATTAAACTGAAGACTGTGGATGTCTGTATGGGTAGTTTGGTTGGATTTTCTTCCGTTTATCTGTGTTTTGCAATCCCTCCTCCTATCACACACTCCACCTACTCTGAGCAGAGCAATAAAGCAGAGAAATGTGTTGAGTACTAGCTCCTGTGCGGCCTTGCTGGGCTTTGAGGGCAGACACTGCAGACCCCCCAAGTGCTGTTCAAGGCAGCTCTATCTCAAATTTGAACCAAGCTTCCATTCAGCTCAAGGAGTGAAAACTGCACCTTTCTTGTCTGGTTGCTCATGAGCAAGGAGATGGGCAGTGTGTCCATCCTGCCACACAGAGATCAGTGAGACCAGAGACACCACGCTGGGAAGAAAGCACCTTCATTCGGCCCAATATTTGCTTTCTGAAAGTGTCCAGAAGTGGATGCCTAAGAAAGCACATAAATAACAGTGCACCCATAACACAACACTTCCCTTCAGATACTGAAGGATTTTCTAAGCTAGAGGTTGCCTCTGAACCCGTGTTTAATAGACGCCGATGGCACCATCCTCCATGAATTTGTCTAATCTCTTCTGAGCTCATTTAGGCTTTTGGCCTTTGTAACATCCTCTGGTATTACACACCACAATTTAATTATACTGTGTGAGAAAAAGTAGTTCCTTTGATTCCTGTGTAGATCTGGGCCTCTTCATTGTAAATGAGCATACGTGGCAATTAATAAGGCTTTTAAAATGGAGAAGGGAAGTCATGAAGCTGATTACATAGATCTGGTGTGTGACGCTGAAAACTGAAATGTGGAAGCAGGCAACGCTGAAGGCCTGAGCAACTAGAGGCTGGGACTGACAAAACGGAATAGTAGTACCATAGCAGACCTTGCTAGATTTGCAAGCTTCCGAGAAACAGAGAGAATAATTATGTGAAAACACGAGAATGTCAGAACAATGATTAATCGCATGATATACATTATCAATGAAGTTGTGGGTCATCATGCAAGTAACTGTGTATGATGAATGCTTGTAAACGAAGACTGTTTTAGCATATTTCCTTTCCATTCATCTTCTTACCAAGACTTGAACTGCACAGTCTTCAAAATGTGTCTATATCATGGATTTGTACCATTGTATGGTGGTAGAATATGCTCCTCTTTGTTCCCAGCCTTTTGTTATTGTTTCTTTCCATACACTACATACTTGAGAGAAATACAGGACTTTATTTTTGAAGAGTGACAATCTAAACCTAGGCCAGCTTTTAATTAATGCATTAATAATATGCAGATTTAACAGCAATGACTTAAAACTGTGCAGTTTCTATGCATACGTGAGCTGCAAGGCTGCAGATACATCAAGGCAGCTCACTCCTGAAGGTTGTGGACAAACCCGGCGATCCTTATTGCAACGTGGCGAACAAAGTGTGTCAGCCCACCCTCGCAGGAGGGCAGTGACTCTGCTGGCCTCCCCTGAGCAAGTGCCACGGGGACTTCTGCTCAGACCTGGCACTTCTCTTGCCAGTTTGCTTGATCTTTAACATTGTTTTATTGGCTAAGCAACCTGTTATTGTCCAAAGACTGCTAATTTCCTTGACCCCCTTCATCCTGGCTTTGTGGCAGGCAGGGGTGATGTCAGTCTCACAGAGTGAGGGTTTCCACTTGGTGATGGGTGCTGGGGAGGACCCTGGGGCTGGCTACCCTCGCTTTGCCTCTGACCACGCCATGGAGCCCACCTCTGTACCTTGAGCACTTCGGAAAGGCAGATTTTTCTTCATAGCACTCCTGTGGAGACAAATTGGAGAGAGACGAATGGGCCCACAGCTCATTTGATTTCATGGAACAGCCTCATTTTTAGTATTCTGTTTTGGGAAAGAGCTTGTGGCTCTTGACCCAAAGGAGAGGCAGGACACCTGCCTGGCATGCCACCAAACTGGGCTTCCTGAGGTC
The DNA here is from genome assembly GCA_013401315.1 of Balaeniceps rex. Classification (NCBI taxonomy): domain Eukaryota; kingdom Metazoa; phylum Chordata; class Aves; order Pelecaniformes; family Balaenicipitidae; genus Balaeniceps; species Balaeniceps rex. The sequence continues at coordinate 79,334 of VYZW01054888.1, forward strand.
TGGTCTAAATGCTTCCTTGTCTCCATCCACATTGCCTCAGCTGGAACAGAGTCTTTGGAGGCCTGCTGCATCTGTCCACGTGTTGCACCTGGTTGGGCTGATGACCTCAGCTGAGCTGGTGTCCAAAGATATCTTCCTTAAAGTATCTCTGTGTGGAGTGCAGGAGCCAACCTACCTTGGGACCAACTCCATCCTGAAGCTCTGAAACCTGGTATCCTATGGTCAAACCACCTTTTGACAAAATGTTGCCTTAACCCCAAATCTGTTGACCTTCAAGACACCATTTCTTCATTAACACTGCCACTGAAGGGAGAAGAGAGGCAATGCTAGGGAGCTAGGGACAACAAATTCCCACAGAGCTGACTATAGGGCTGTTGTCTTTAGTGAGAGCTGTACACAGGTTCCTGTTCCTGTGGGAAATTCCAGTGGAATTTCATTTCTGTGGAAGACACAGAACCTCAAAATTTCCTGTGGAGCAAGACAGCCAAATGTTTTATTTGGCATGACTTACATTTACAATTTGATTTTTAATTTAAAATTTCTGAACTAAATAACTTGAGGATAGAATCAATTATTCTAGACCAAATATGTTGGAACAGATGTTATAACTTTTTGAAAATGTTTTATTAACTGAAACAAAATGTTATTGAAAATCTTCCTGTGAGACATTTCAGTATCGAGTTATGGAATTTTTCTGATTGAAACATTTTCTGACAAAAGATTTTAAACACACTCTATATTTGTTTTGCATGTGCTTTTTAGCATTTTTAATGCATTTTTATAATTTCAAAGCAAATAAAAAAAGAATAATGAAGGCAAAAGAAACTCTTTCTGGGACTTAGAACATTTAGTAATAAAGGACAGTGCAAACCCAGAAAGTATTTTTAAAATGTCCTGTGCACTTCTACTGTTTCACACTGAGGAGTAATTGCTTTTGTAAGCTACCAGCCTTATTTCATACAATGCTCAGATGTTACTTTCATTAATTTATGCTGACAATATTGTAAAAAATAAACCTTCAGAAGAGCCCAGGAGGGGGAAACTTCCTGGGGAAGTTTGACATCTCATGGACCATTTGTACCATTTGCACCATTTGCTTTTAACTGTAGAAGAGAATAGAGAGTTTCCTGTTTTCATACATCTCTCTGTGGAAGGAGGAGAGTGGTTTGGTGACAAAGAAACACTCAAAATACATCAACGTTGCCAAAGCAGAAATATAAAGCAGTAATTTGAGGATCTTGAGGGCACTGTGCAGACTATTAAACTAATGGAACAGCTGTTGCTGACAGAGGGGCAAGGTTTTCAGGGCTTTTGGAAACTCTTGTAATTACTTGCTAGGTTTGGTAGTATTGTTGCAGATGTTCAAAATTCAGACACTAACTGTTCAGCAACTAAATGTAGTGAATATTTTTTGTGAAACAACTGAAGACTGGGGGGGGAGACATATTATCCAACAGGATGATGCCAAAAGCCATTTAATGGTCACTCAAAAAATTATGCCATCTCCTTCCAGACCACCAGGTCATCCATTCAGGGTTATTGGCTGATACTTCCATCTCAAAGTCTTTCCTGCTGCTAAGAACATGCACCCATTTCTCAAAAAGGTGGAGCAGAGATCATTGTTTCTCTTTGGGTGTTTCATGGCCCCTAGAGCATGAAAATCAGTCAGAGGATCTGCTTGCTCTTCAGCAACTGCCTGCAGTTGGAGTGATGACATGAGAAATAGGAGGTCTGGGACAAGAGCCCCATTCAGCTTAAATCCATAGCTCCAGTCCAGCAAGATTGACCTAACCGTGAGGCTGTCAGGTACAAACTCCTCTGTCTCTGACCATGGTAAAAAAACACTATCAGCTGCTCTGAGGGCCTGATTCTGATGGTTTAGGTATTCTCAGAGCCTAGTGGACAGGAGATCTTTGGCATGTAGGGAGAAAAGTGACTAATTTCTGGTTGTTGGTTGTTCTTACCAAGGAGTCGATACATGCTGAACTGGAGGGCTCATCAGAGCTTCTCCAAGAGTTGCATTTCACTAGTCTAGCTGGATACTGAGTGGCGTTTCTTTGGATTTTAGCAGACTTTTGGTATTTAAAACCATATTTGGTCATAACAGCAAATTTGGAGTGCCTTGGGAAAACCAAGACCTCAAAGTGTTCTCCTTTTGATCATCAGCATTTAAAGGTAAGTGTAAAATTGAATAAAGAAATATGAAGGGTTTGTGGCTTTTGAGTTTTTAATAGCTCCCATTATCTCTCTCTGGGAGAGACTGGTCAATCTTCTCTACCCTGAACACTACCTAGATCCTGTGCTTCTACTTGACAGTGACAACACAGTACCCATACCCACTACTGGGACTTGTTTTAAAGGTCTTGTGATTTGGGCACAGACAACCATGACAACAGAAACTGCATAAAATTTTTACTTATTTCTACACAGGACTCTAAAGAAACTTCCTTCTGTTATGAAATACTTATTTTTCAGTACCTCCTGGATGACTGCAGGGTCAGAATCCCATCAGTCTGGATCTTACACGAATCCACAGAGTAAATAGCAGTTTGTGATTTCCAGACTGAGAATCAAGCTCCTGAAGCAAAAGTCTGATCTTCACTGTTAATGCTCAGTGCCTGCCCTACTGAATTTACCAGAAAATCCTGGAATCATAGGATTGGAGTTTCTTTTTTTTTTTCATTTTTTTAATGATAACAGAAAATTTTACAAAAATGCATACATCCAAAACCAGTGCACAAAGGAGTGTAGATTACACAGAAAATTAAGAGCTGAAAGGCTGTATTTATATTGATTCTGTTTTTTTGCTAATAATTATATGGTAACAAAATGCTAAACTAATAGTACCAAATACAAAAGAAAGAGAAAATAGTCAATACTTATTATATACAGACTCAGAATGTCAGATAGATATGACCACTTTTTGACACATTTGCCAATATTTCCTTCCCCCCTCCTGTTAGCAGCTGTCTGGCAAAACTCGATGAGTGGACACAAAGGGACAAATTCATCCAGAGTATAACTTCAGAGGACTGACTTGAGGGACATGTTCAGTCCATTATGATAAGCAGGGAATGCAGGCTGATTGGCATCCCTCCAACGTTACAAGATCGTATTTAAAGATGGAGAGATTACTTTTAGCACATGCTGTCCCCCCCCGCCATATGTATGCATAGCAGTGCACAATGTATTTTCAGGAATGTGATTGCCTTTAAAAGACAATCTGCTTGGATACGTTTTTTATTCTTCTGATTTACTTATGGATTTATAGGTTGAGGGGAAGTTCCTCTTGGTGGGGGAAATTTTTTGGTTTGTTTGGGTCTGTCCTAGGAATTAGCCTATCTTATTTATAATGAGAGGGATGGAATCCGTAGGTGTTTGCTTAATCTGAAGTAAAATGTGAAAGCTGTTGTCATTACAAAAGATCAGGAAGATCTCTTCAGGCTGCACCTTGCCTTGAGAAACTCTTTAGGAATGCCAGTAGATCTGTTGGTGACACTGCTAAGATCAAACCTAGAACAAATCCTCTTACTTGGAATCAAATGTACTTCTTTATAAGTGAACTTCCCAAGGTTTCTGAACTTTAATACTTAGAAAATTGGCTCCCTGGAAGGCCAACGAACCAGAGCAGGAGCCACCCTGTTGCTCTGTGCTTGCCCAGTGGCTTGTACAGAAGGGTCCATGTTATGACCAAGCTACTAAAGTGCTGCAGCAATGAAGATCACTGCCCTGTTCCTTGCTCAAACCTGTGCTTTGCTCTCCTTTTTTAAAACTAGTTTCTCCAAATAACAGCTATGGGCTTGAAAGGACTGACATAGTGAAGCTTGCCAAATGTAAGATAGAATTGCTAAGACAGGAAAGGTTGCTACATGTGAGAGGATGTATTTTCAAGTCTTTTAAAAACAAGCTCTGAGTGAACTGAAGCTAGGATGTGAAGCCAGATGGTTGCTCTGCTGAGGTGTGGTGGTGTTTTGTGACCCTGCTTTACGCAGGGTACTGTCATGTGTCCTACACTTCAGAGTGACAAAGAAATGGGAAGGTCACAAATGGCCACAGTACCACAGCTTTCCTTTCCATGCAGTTTTTCTGAAGAGGTATGTGGTAGATAGCGCTACTGATAATGTAACCAGCTGTCCAAAATTCATTTGTACCAAGGCAATCTGTGTTGTATTATGTCTCTGAGAACTGAGAGTGTCACAGGAAAATGTCTTTGGCAAGCAAAATACAGGTTTCTTTTAAATCTTACTTCTAAGTTAAATGGTGCTGGATTATATTAGTGCTCACCTTTGGGGATGATGCTTGAACTCTACATCTTTGCTTCCCAGCTCCACACTAGACAGATTACTGTCACTGCCTTTCTTGTGGTCATGATTCAAACGTGGACATTTATTGCAGCAAGAAGAGTGACAAACATTAACTTTCTTCTCAGCATTACCTGGAGGTTATGCGTTGCTATCTGGAAATAGTTCACACTGTTCCTAAAGGCTTTAGGGTCTTCCTTGAGTGGCTTTATGACCCTTGGAGCAGCTCTAGGTCATCCTCCTCCATCCCTCTGTGCCCAGCTGGTGGCTCTTTTCTTACCAGCGTGACGAGCGATCCAGTTACATGGCATGTAAGCTTTGAGTGTTGAATAGACTGTTCAGGCTCCGGGTGGATGAATAAATGAGCATCTGCCAGGGGATGCTCACCCAGGGGATGTGGTGGAACACACCCAGAGTGTGATGACGAGCGTGATGAGGTTAGATTTAGAACATTAACTTTGCCACAGTGTCAGCAAGCTACAGTTGCCTGCGCGGGGGAAGCCCGGCTGTACGGAAACGGGTGGTGTTTTTGGCATTACCCCTAGAGGGCACTCTCAGATTCCTTTTGGAGCAGGCTGGCCTCCGCCGGGCTGCCCGGCCCGCAGCCCCAGCACGGGCAGCACGGCAAGGAAAGCATCGCTTCACCTCACCAGCTAAACACCCCGAACAGCTAGCACACCCATTTTAAGACACTGATTTTAACAGATCTTGCATGTGCAAGTTATCTGAACACAGACCATGCTTGCTAATGAAAGCATCAGACTTTCCAGAAAAAAGCAATAAGGTGCATAGACAAGGATTCTTTTTTAAGAACCATTATTTTGATTAATATACAAAGTTCTTGAAACAGTTGGAGGATTACTACTGCAACGACCGTACACAGGGAAATGTGTCTCACATGTATTTCCATAAGCTCTGCACTTCAAGAAGTAACCAGCACCGAAGGAAGAAAAAAAGGTGGTCAGAGTCTCATGCGCGATGCCTGTGGTGGGACTCAGGATGGATTTGTCATGCTTCCTCCTGCTCTCCTCTCTCTCCCCTGTGCTTTAACTACAACTAGTTAAAAAGACTTTCCTATGCTTTGAACAGTTTTGAGCATTGCTGAAAATGCAGATGCTGGGTGCCCTCACCTTTACTTAAAATCAAAGGAGCTGTGGGTGAAATAAAGCCTCAAAGAAGGCTCAGTACTGCATGAAATCTTATGAAAAGTACACTTTTCTGAATTAATACATCAAATGAGATAAGTTAGACTTCAGACAGGATTTTTTTTTCATGGTTCTGTATACCAGATAATTTTGGACGATGGAGATATAGGTAGGGTATGCTATACTTTCTAATTACAATACTTTTTCATTGCATCAATAGCTTTGGGGCAGATCCCACTGAAAAGTTGTCCTGTCTTTCAGCTAACGGTGTGTGGAGTTTGCCTCAAATAAATATGAATGCCTCTGTCCTAATGGTGAATTCAAAGTCTGCCAAAGTAGTAATCTGGTTGTCTGAAAATAAAAGAATATTGAGAAAAAGTCAGTGGTTTTAATTTATTCAGACTACAAACAATGTGGTAAACTCCTGTAAATGTTTGGGATGCGTCAATGTTTTCCTGAATCTGCCAGTTATGTTTTTTCCTGGCGCAACTCGTATTTGTTTGCAGACACTGGCAGGGGAGAGCGCGTGCTCTGATGAGCTGCAGGCACAGACTGCTTCAGCAGATTCCAGGGATTTTGTCTCCCTGTTTGTTCCAAAAATAAGCACATCTCCCCCTAATAAATGTTGTATGCAAATATGTCTCAGTCATTTCTACATGACGTTCTAATTAATTCATTTAAAGGTGTTCATTTTGTAGTGTATGCAAATTTGCATATGTAATTCAGCAAAGGCAGGAGCAATCTTTTATTCTCATCACTTCTGACATTTTAATCAATGATTTATGTCTTATTCTTACATTTATTAGCCCTCCCTCAGAATGTTAAGGCAGATTATTATGCATTGATATTTCTATACATATATAAAGCTCATTAAGACTCTTTGACAGAAGGATGGTCAAAGTGCGGGAATGGGGGCAGGCATTTGAGGGCTTACGCTTTACCTTCTCTACAGGCTGGTTGCGCTCATTTGATAAACAACTTCCCTGTGTCACCGTTGTTCCATCTGTACAATAGAGATAGCATTGCCCGAACTCAGAGGTGTGACTAATTGGAGTTTTTAAAGCTTTTTGAGCTCCTTGGCTGGAAGCTGCTATATAAATATTCTTCTGGTCAGAAGGAAAATTAATGAGGTACAGTCCTATGTAGTGGAGATATCATCCGTTATTTCTAGTTTTTGCTTACGTTTAAAGGTGGCTGCAGAAATGGCATCCTCTTCTTCTAGAGACTGCCCTTGTAGATATTCACAGTCACATACTCACTGACTTTTTGACAAAATGCAGCTTTTACTGCTATTTCCTTCTTCTGACTTCGTTGGCTTTCCAGATCTGAGAGACTAGACTGGATTTTATTACCTCCTAGGCACCATCAACAGAATAATTTATCTAGTCTCAATGCCAGTCAGTCACTCCTCTCTGAATCCTTGGTGGGCAGTTGAGTTACAAGGATGATTGGGAAAGGCCGAATTGTAAGACACAGAATTACAGAGGAGTCATTTTAAAGGCCTGATTTAACCTACAAGACTTACAGCTGGCATGAATGTGTGAGTAGAAAGAAATCAGCTGGGATCACAGATCCCATTTTGAGTCTGAACCAGGTCTCAGTATTTAGAAGAGTTTTTTGTGATGAGACAAAACAAGAAGGGATTTTTCAAAAGTATAGTTTCAACTTAAAGAGTGGAAATACGGCCCTGCAAGTCTCTCAGAGTTAGAGCTTTGCCCACATGATTTTTGGAAATAAGTTTGTACTCCTATATGCAATAAAGGCAGCCCTGTGCCCTGCAGGAATCCAGTTCCAATTTCCAGAATGGTAAATCCATTGATGGTACCTGTCAAAAGCAAAATCCCAAGCATGTTTACTCTTAGAAATGGGAACTACAAACTTACACTTTGTGCATGGGTAAATGCCACACCATATTCTCAGAGAACACAGGCATATGTGAGAAACCTGTTCTTTATTCGGTACAGCCACTGCATGCAGCTGAAGTGCACAATGTCCCTGTAAAAAGAAAATTTCTGGAGGACATCTGAAGTCTCGGTTCAAACTCTTTTCAACGGAGCAGTTTATGAATTGCCCATGCTGCACACTCCAGTCTGCATCCTGTGTTCAAGTAAATCCCTGTGACTGCAGCTACTGACTAGTTGGCCTGAAGTAAGGATGACAGCCACAAGAGAGCTAGAATTATAACTAGATATTTTCATTATAAGAAAGTTGACCTGACATCTAATTCTACTCAGGTATTGTTATGAGTCCTATGACTGTCAAATATACCCAGATAATTTTGATGCCATGCTGTCAAGCCCAGGATAATGGGGATAAACAACTTGCATTATGAGTTTCTTTCTAAGAACAACAAGTAACTATAGTGATACTTAGAAAAATAATCATTTTTTACATTCATCTAATGCTAAAGATCCTAAAGGGAGATGTGTGCGCATCCCTCTGTTCTTGGATGTGTAGCTTAAAAAAGTTCCAGTTACTATTAGTAAGGAACTGTATTAATTCTAGGGAGGTGTTCAGGAGCCAAAGTGGGGAAAAGAGGCAGTGTAAGATCTTACCAATCTCACCTCTTCTAAAATCATGAATCAGACTCTCCTCTCCTAAGCAAACTATTGTAAGAGTAGCCTAGTTCCAGAACTCCAAGGCTAGACAACTACCTTAAAAAAAAAAAAAAAGATTTTTCTAAAAGTGACATGATTCCAGGGGCTGGAGCTCTAAGAAAGTCACTCTCCATCCTCATTGTCCTCCTCTTTTCTCTCTGACAGGTGGGGAAAAAACCTCCAGTATTTCATACTCTGAGGAAACACAGTTTGTTCTCAGCATTGCTAAAACATTTCCTATTCCATGTTATAAGCGTATTCCAAACATATTTTATTTTACTATTTTATTTTATTTTATTTTATTTTATTTTTTTATACCAAATGTGAAAAAAGACAACAGGGATTGAAGTTCTTGTTTTTTCAGTTTACATTGTTACTCAGATGAGACCTCAGCACCACACAGAGCTGGCAAAATGGAATGAAGGGAAGAGACTCGATAGTAACAGGAATGGTTTAGCATTTATTAATCCTTATCCTACACCACCTTCTCACCTTCCACTTTCTGAGGAGCAGTAGCACACCGACTCACTGAGGAATTATCCAAAGAATAAGAGACTGTCCAGCATCACCCACTTCAAAGGAAAGCTGGTAAGCAGCTACTGCCTGTCAGGTAACACACACTGTCTGAGACAAATCCTGAATTTAACCCTCCTTGTCTCGAGGGCTGCCAGGACAAGACGCCCAGAGCCCTCTCTGTGTCTTCTGCTGCCTCACCAGGTCCTGCGGGAGGGTCCCTGTGGCACAGACAGTGTCCCCTCCCGGCAGATTCACCTTCAGCACCATCACTACTCCTGGATACTCTCCGGATATGGGCTTCCTCCAGCTGTAGGGTCTCTGCTACACCTCTGATTTCAGGTTTGGAAGGAGAGCATAGAGCTGACCCAGGCGAGGCAGCCCTGTCCCTCCTCACCCTTCACTCCTCAGCCAGCAAATATACCAATGCCTCTTTCTAACTAGAAAATGCTCCGCCAGACGAACCTCCCCCAGCACTTCTCAGGGTTTCCTCAATCTGTAATTAAAGAAACAGCACTGCAAATCTGAATTAATAGTAAACATGGCAAATATAAACCTAAAGGAAAAAGATGCTGGAGGGATTGATATAGTCTGAAGAGAATATACCAAAGGATTTATAGGACTATTAAACACAGAAAACAGAACAAGAAAACACAACAGTGGACAAGGATCACCATTGAATGGGTTTCTTGGGAAGCCCAAATATTCTTTTTACTTGCTCTAGAAATAGCACTTTTTTTCATGTGCTATAAAGAGACATTCGCTCTCTCTGCTATGAGGAGACAGTCCCACAGCTGGATCTCCAAGGAGGAGAAGGCACAGGCAATGTAGTGCTGCCACTAGTAGTTAACATTGCTGTTGTCTTTCTTTTATAGTGCCTACCACCATGTGGATACCTTCAAAGAGGTGCTCCAGGACAGAGGCAAGATTGCACCAAGATGAGCCATGTTAGTGCAGTGAGACCAGTGTGGGATCTGATCCCCCTTGCAGGGTGGTCCCACTCATGTCCGCCATCCCACGGGAGGCTGAAGACCCCATCATGGGCCCTCTTGGTTTGGTGAGGACCTTCTGAGAAAAAGACCTAATTAGTGCTGGGGAAGCTAGGAGTCTAAGGGATGAACGGTGCCAGACCTGAGTGTGGACAGTGAGGCGGTGTGTGGACCACTGCTGAATGCTTGGTTCTTACAATGCAGGTTTTTCTCTCAGCTGGGATTTTGGCTACAAATCTAACATCACTCATAGCACTCTCCCTTTGGGGTCTGTTCTCTCGTGCCAGAAAGGTCCTGCAGAGCGAATGCTGAACTTCCCTGAAATGGGAAAACAGCAAAAGGAGAGAGATTTGGACTATGGAAAGTGCAAAGTGATTTCTGCTTCTGTATCAGATGCCAACAAAACAGACACATTTTCAGTTAGGTACCCATGTTTTGAGTTTTTAATTGCACAATATATGGTGTCACCGAGAAGTCAACCCGGAGCAGCAGGTTCTGGGCTGCTGCTCCCTTGGCTGCTCTTACTGAGCAGAGCTGGTTGCCTGGCTCACGAACCTCTTCAGCCATTGGAACATTTCATGAAAAGCTGCACTCCTGTAAGGTTTGGTATGTTTGCCAGCATCCGCACAGGCCCTAGCGATTTATTTTTTCGTAGTAAGTACTACTCATTCATTGAGCTTCAGAGTTTTCCTGTGTGGTTTTAGAAGTAATTTGGCCAGAGGTAAGAGCTGCAGACCCCAAGGGCTGTAGCCAGCATTTGTTTCACATAAATCATAGCTTGCTTTAGGTTACATTTTCTTTGGAATGGAAAGCTAATTTGTTTAGCTATGTTAGTCTGAGAGCATCAAATTGGACCATATTGTCACTGGTAACAGAAACAAGCTTGCAGACTGCTCAGGACCTCAGTAAGGGTAATTGGTCAAATGGCTTCATCCAGCCATAACTCTAAAGGTAGATGTCTGATAAGTTAGTCAAAGCTCCGCCTTTCATGAGCTATCAGTTCATACATCACCCCTGACATGAAAAGGGCCTCATTCCCACAGCTTTAGCACCAGAAAGTTTTTTATTCTTAAAAATAGCATCTGTGCACAAGATAGTCTTGGAAATTTTATACCAGCAACTAATATCTTACTAAATCAGACCTTAAGGATAGTTGTCCTGGGAAATCTGCATTTATTTTGTAATTGTACTACTCATTGACTGAAGTAACACCTTTCAAATCAAACCTTAATATTAAATTAAAGCAAAAGAAGCAATCATGCTTCCAGCTTCTAGCAGTAAGATGAAATAAGTTTAATTATTCAGTAAAATTATTTATGGACAAGTGGCTTCTTGGTAGCCTCTGTCATAATTATATGTCAGACTAACAGAATATTTTTTTTAAATTAAAAGATTCTTTGCTAATTTATTAATTATATGGCCTCTCTTTTTAAAATTTTAATGCTGCAGTTCACAGTACTGTAAAATAATTATAAGGAACAAGACAGTGGTCTCATTCACAAATGACATGAGGATGTTCCCTCTGTTCCTAGGGCAGGCATTACCAAAACCCCGGTCGTGACCACCGCTGGTGGGCTCCCAGTCCTGGAGTCCCAAAGCTTTCCTCCTTTGCTTTAACATGGAAGTAACGCTGTCAAAAAGAGCTATTTCTAATAATGCTGGATATGGATCCAGATATTGTGTTCCTCTCCTTACATTGGCTTTGCTGAAGAATTAAAATTTAGGAACAGTAAAGACATCTCCGCCCGCAAACTTCAGTACTCTTCACAAATGAAAAGGTTGCGCCACCATTTTGCAATGCATTTACCTCCTGATTTGGTCATTTTTTTGCTATTGTCAAGCTTTAATAGGTCTGGCTGCATCGATTTTGATGGAAGTAATGACCCCACAGAATCAAAGGTGTTAACATGGCCCTGGTTTTGTACAGCATTAAATGGTAAAACAACGTACAAGGTTTCAGACACAGGAACTTCAGCCTCCTTACTCTGATGATCTTTTAATGTTATAAGAAAGGAAACATTAAGTAAAGCATTTGAGATATGACTCATTAAACTTTTTGTTCTAACACCATTTCTGATAGGTGTTTTCTACAATTGAAAAGAAATAAGTAAATTCTACTGTTTCACATTTTCTTTGCATCCCTTCTTTGACAGGAAGGAGGAGAAAAGAGAGGAGGAGAGAAAAGAGAGAAAAAACTCCCGAGCATTAAGAAGCTGTTTTGTGTGCTGCCACTGGGATCTCTTCTTTTTCTCTTGGTGGACAAATAAGTAACCTACACACTGGGAAGGAGAGACAGTAGGGACAAAATGCAACTAGTACTGGCTCCAACGTGCAACATGGGGAAAAGCAGGTATAGTAAGCGCTCCTGGCAGCTACTCCGACTCCATTGTGGTTGCAAGGCCATACGCCTGTACCACACCTTTACCAGCAGTGACACTCATGCCAGCTGTCAGCCTGGCTTAGGAGACACCTAATGGCCAAGGCACCTCACGTCCATGCGGCCTGTGGGTGCCACTGTTGCTCCCCTGGTCCCCAGCCTCAGGCGTGGCTCCACCAGGAAGCAGCATGCCCAAACACATGGCTATAGGCTGCAAACACAAGTGCAAGGGAAAATCATGGCATACAGACATACCTCAAGTGCAATCACCCCCTCTGAGATTTGGAAACCTTGTACCAGACAGAGTCAAGTTGCTTATGGGATTGCTTGTAGTTGTGCTTCCACTCACATCAGGTGGCAGTTTTATCTTTTCCTTGGGTGGAATTTTTCTCCCTGCAAGGTTGTCTAGTGCTTGTTGGGTTTGGATTTTTTTTGTGCGTGTATACTTTTAGCATTTGAAATGTCTTGTCTCAAAGCTTGCCTAGCATTTTGCTAATTTTGTAGCTACCACCTGCTATTACTAGAAGATATAAAGAACAACTGTTCCCTATCCACTTTTTCTATGCTATTCACAATTTGACTATATCCTCCCTATGCTGTTTCTGTTCCATGCTAAAGAACCTTAGTCTGTTTTTACTTTGTAACAGAGATACTCTGTTTACCCACTCTTGGCACCATGCTCTCTTCTTTTCCAGTTGTCCTGTTGTCTTTCAGAGCCTCTCATCACCTCTTCTAGTACATAATGTTTTCTAGCTATTTATATATCTGTACTACATAGTTATAATCAAACTAATTTGCTTGTATCATTTAGTAGAAATTCTGTCTCCTTGTACATATTCTAGTATTCAAAGGATGCTAATTCTGCACTATCTAACTAATACCCAAATGTGCTGGCAATAATCAGAAATGGACAAATCAGCAAACACATCCCACATAGATCTCAGTATGCAAGCCTTGATTATACAGAGCTTAATACATGCGGGTACATGGGAAATCAGGCTGTTTCTTCTTGAAAGTCTGCTAAGTAAAGTAATTCCAGCCACTACACAAGAATATGTGTGGATAGGAGACATAAGGCTTTGTTGCTCTCTTCTTTCAAACTTGGGTACAAGCTACTGAAAAACTGTACAAAATATTATGCTTTTAACCCTTCCCACTAATGGCTTGTCTCACTTTTCTACCTGTTTTCACATTACAACAACTCATTCCAATACATGATCAGAAAAAGAAAACAGAGGCATTATGATATCGGGGAATTGCTCATCTGAGTTTAATAGCTCTATTTTTATAGTTATTGATTGAAAATTACTGTCTCGGAGGTCTGTTGAAATACGTTTTCGTGATACATTTTGCACCAAAAATGCCAATACTTACTGCTCAATAATCCTGCCTTTAGTTTGCCTAGTCCTTCGTCTGCTAAAAAGAGGCTCCTTTGTGTAACGTTCCTTTGTGCAGCACACAAATACACCCTGGTGTAGCAATCATTTGTAATAGGGCTGTCTCACGGCATCACTGAGATGAGGCAGATTAGAGGAAATGCTAACTTTAAGCAAACAACAAATGACCCAAGGGGACGCACGATTACCAACTGCTTGATAATCGCCGCGTGATAAGATCGTTGTGGTTTGATGGTATGTCAAGGCTGCATGATGGTGCTTGTGCCATGGCGCATCCTGAAAGGCACCAAGAATGATCTGATATGGAAGTCTGTGAAAAAATATTTGTTGACTTGATGGATAGTTTCTGTCTCTCAGATTGTCCAAGCTGTGGTGTTGTGTACAAAATGCAATGATAATCCTTTGCTTGAGCCCAGCGAGCTGGAAATTACCATCTCCTCATCATATGGTGTTTCTTGGAAGCCAGATTCTGCCTAGCTTTAGTGCAAGAATGGGGGACTAAGGGTCCCTTTGCCCACCCAAGGCCATGAACCACTCACCATTGCCTTCCTCCATATCAGCAGCCTCCAACCTGGGGAATAAACACTCCAGCCGAAATATTGATGGGACTACAGATCTGACAGAAAGAGGGATTGTCCTGAAGATGCAGGTGCTTGTGCAACTGGAGGAGGACAAACAGCAGGCAACCAGGAGGAAGCACCATTCCCAGGGTCAGGCTGCAACCAGGCTGGCAAGGAAGAAGCATCTTCTGGCAGGGATGGGGATTTGCACTGCCTCATAGGTAGGGAGCAGAGGGAACACCGCCGTCCAACTGCTAGCATGCAAATACAGGTCCATCAAGATGTTGTTTCCTGGGATTGCTGTTTTTTCCTTTATGCTTCACAGAATATTTGTAGGTGTCTTTCCCATTACTTTATGTGCTGAAGCCTGTCATGGTTTCAGAGCTGAATCCTATGGAGCTGCAAAACTGGTGAGACTTGAAAGGCATATTGCTATTTAAGATTGTCAGGCGTATTTAATTGTGCAGTCAGCAGAAGTTTCAGTACATAGCTGTGATTTTTTTTTGTATGTGCCCTGAAAAGTTTTGCTCCCAAAGGATGTTGATTAAAAATTTTAACAGGGGTTTTAACAGCCAAGCTACATGAAAATTCTCAGCCTTTAAGTACTGTCCCCAGCATTAATAAAATTAGCAGGAATACACTCTGCATTTGTGTAACAATTATCCCCCAGTTTCTATCTTGTTCCTCTAGATCATCTTACTTGCTTCAAGTATCCCGTCTCCATGATTTATTGCTAGATCTGCTTTGTCACCATCTGCTCTGCTGTTGCTCAAGAAAGAACAAATCCCCAGAAAACATTACTGTCCAGACTAAGCACCATATAAGCATCCTTTGCACATTCAGCCAAACATTGACTAATGGCGAGCTAAGCTATAATCGCAAATTCCCTCCTTTCCTGTTCACTACAGTTCAAATTCATATAAAAAACTTGGTGGAATTCAGCTATCCTCCTTGGGGATATAGGTTACCATCTGTCTAGTTTCCAGTGGTACGTTTAAAAAACATTTGTCCCATTTTCATAAAACATCCTGCTGCACAGCAACCACTTTAATATCTAATTACACAGCATTATGTATCACATATGTCACAACTAGAATAATTTGACCTAAGTTTCTCTTACCTAGTCTAGTCTGTTTTGCTATTTTAAATTAAGTTATCCAAACACCTACAAATCCAAAAGTATGCCTCTAGCTAATGTAATTAAAAAAAAAAAAAGTAAATATTGAACTGCCTGAGGAATAGTTTGGATTTAATTTGATAATTTATATAAGATTTTCATTTCAAAAGCAAACTAGATTTTAAACTAAAGGTTAATGTACTTACCATTGCATAAAAAAAAAAAAAATCCAAGTTAGTAAAAGCAGGCAAGAGAATAGCAAAAGATATTAGTTTTTACACTGCCCACATAAACACATACAAATGCCAAAACCATAACAAAATAAATTAGTCTTCCCCACTCCTCAAATCTTCCTGGCTGTCCCCGGAGGCCTGTGCAGAGGACAGGCAGTCATTCTGTGGTCAGGCAGGGAAGAGCATCTTCCCAAGCCACATCTACTCGGGGTGTTTGATGAGGACCCTACTCAAGCCTGCGGGAAGCTTCCTGTTGACTCCACCAAGCCGTAGCGCTGTCAGTGTCCCTCCTCTGAGCACCTTTACGATGCAGTTAATGATGATCAGGGCACAGATGCTCTGGGAGCACTGTGATTTCAAGTGCACATGAAACCGTTTGATACCAAAATCCCATGGGGTGGTGGCATTCACCATCCTAGACCAGTAGCTCGCCTTGCACTACTTTACCCAGCTGTGCTGTATTTCTGCCCTGGTCATGCAGGGATGATGCTCCAGCAGTGGAGGAGTAATGCCTAGCGCCACATCACATTTCCACCCTGCCTTCCCTTCCCCTGGCCAGGATCTTTCTTCTTCCCCCCAGCAAAGTAGACCAGAGTTGCCATGAACATGGGCTTAAGGGGGTAACGATCTGTAGGTCCTTGGGGGCTTTTTGAGGGTGGGGAATAGGGAAAGGAGTCCCCCTTGTCTTGGAGACTCCCAGTTCCTCTGGGAGAGCTCCCAACCCAAAAGTGGGATAAGAGTGTCTCAGGAGCTGGGGCTCAATGAGAGGAGAAAGAGAGTGAGATGTAGGAAAACGAAAAAATCTTTCCTTATTCTACCCAGAACTCAAGTAGACTCCTTAGCCAAAAGTGTTGTTATCCAGCACTAAGTTGTGTCATGATACTTTTTTCTGCTATCAGGTCATGGAAGATTCAGATAGTATTTCCCATTGCTACCCCAAGGAGGACAGTTGCAGAAGACCACTCTTGAGATGACAAACAGATGATGCAATTATTTTTTTTGAGCACAAATTTTTTTTCCATTTGTATCTAGCCAGAAAGCAGCTATCTTGTTCACAGCTATTTGTCTAAGAGAAGCTATAAGTTTAACTAAAGTTCACGGGGAACATACACCTTTGAGAGTGGTAGGATACTTCCTTGTAATCACATTGGTTCTGTCTGCACTGAATCTGAGGCAAATTACTCAGAAGTCTCCTGCAATTTCTCTGAGTCTTCCAGACAGGTATGAGATAGTTAGTCCAAAGAACAATGTTAATAGTGGAGTCTGTGGTGTAGGATTCTTCCCCAAAACTCAGAACCACCTTAGAAGAACATGCACCATCAAGAAGCTCGTCCTGGATGCAGCCAAGCTTGATCATCCAGCCTGTCTCCACTGAATTGCCTCTGTGTTCTTCCATGTGAGGAAGACTCCAGATGCTTTGCAAAGAAAGGGTCCATTCCAAGGAAGCTGTATTGTTGGAGTGAGGGACAGATGGGGTGGCTGAATATATAGGGGTACCTTGAGAGACTAACGCTGTCATTGCTACAGCACGAATGACCTTTACATAAGGTGTGTGACTTGGCAAAGGAGGCCCCCACCCCGGTCACCATCACAATTTGGTTGCACATAGCAAGCATCAGTTGTCCGGTAGCAATGTCCTGAATGCACTGTGGACACTTGGCCAGGCTCTCCGGGGCTCAGAGGGAGAGGCAGGAGTGTCAGCAGTACAGGGCTGGAAGTGCACATGTGGGTGGAGCTGCCCATCTTTTGCAAATGATAATTATTTTCATTATGTTATTAGTGTTAAATTGAATTCACAGTAGTAAATGCCAGATTTTATCACACAGAGAAGGATGCCATTTAAGAAATGGACATTGAATTCTCAGGAAGAATTGCAGCAAAGAAGGGAAAATTTGTAAATCACTTAGATTTTAGAGAACTTGTTCTATTCTAGAGACATTCCAGTAGGACAGGAAAAGCTCTTTGTAGGAAAAACTGCATAGACATCATATAACGTTTCATTATATTGCTAAGCTAGTCAATGAGACTTAGAAAATATTCAGGCATTGATACCAAAGCCAATTTGCTAACTACCCCCAATGGTAATATTATAGCAGTTGGTGCAGCTAGCTGAGAGAAAAATAATCTGATACCCATTAAAATTTATCTGCTGTTTCAGGACAGATTATCTGACCAAGATCAGTATGAGTCTGAAGTTATCTCAGAGGAGACCTCCTGAGCTCTGTGATATTCAAACCAGCATCTGAATGAGTAAAAAAGAATGCAAGTAAACATCATAGTTTATAAGACATTTCATTATAAGTCTATCAGTGGACATTTTACCTCTTCCACTAGCCAATAAACAAAAAAAATAAACACAGAAGGAAAGCTATCTCTACATTTACCTTGGTGTAACTTTGCACTTCTTGCTGGGTGACAGAATTTATAACTTTATGCCCAGAACTTCATTTACACATCCACTTTTGAGCACATTCACTCATACGACAACTGTGATTGCCAGAGCAATCATGCTTGCAGCCAAGGTACAAAATAATCCTCCATTTATGATTTGTCTATGCACAGAGGTCTAAGCACTCCAATAAAGGCAGGATTTAACAGTTCATCCCACTTCTCATCAGGGAATTAATCAGGACAACTGATGGTAAAGCAGGCTTCCCATTTAATAAGCACGTAATAGTCATGAGTCTTGCACACATAAAGAGACAGTATCTGATGTCCCTGACCTGTACAGTGGGGGAGAAGTCAAAGGTTTGTATAAACTTGTTAGAGATGAGAGTGGAACAAAACAAATCAATTATCTGTATGACTAAGTTGCCTCATGAATGAGAGTGGCCACAAGAGAAGAAGTCTTGGCTCTAACACTGTAAGGAAGCTGCTACTCTGGGCACCTACGCATTTTCCATAGGGATTCCTGTGTCACCAGTTCACTGCTGCTCATGTGCCATTAACTCACCAGTGGGATGTGCAAGTTTGAGCACATGGATGCTGTTATTTCATTTAACTGAATTATAAATAAGTCTGAATTATAAACAAATATGTTTATAAGTTTTAAGTTAAACTGAATTATAAACAAATAAGTCTCAGGATGTCTACAAATCCTTTTTGTGTCTGTGCTGAGTCTCCACGTGGCTGTGCAAGGAGCTGAGCAGACGTGTTCACTCCTCGCACTTCCAATGGTTTTAAGTGCAGTGCTTTTTTGGGCCAGCTGATAACTGGGTTACCTGTAATGCTATTTCTTTAGAGAGAGATATGAAGAAATCTTCACAAAAAACCTGAACATATCTAATCTTCCATCCCAAAGTGATGGGAATACTCTACAGTGTTCTTTGCATAAACCTGAAGTACGCACTAAGACAAGATGTTAATTCCATTTTATGACTGCTGGTAAGTGCAAGACAAAGAATACACATATATACATCCCAGAATATAAATTAATAAATTTCATGAGTGGTTTAAGACTCTCAGATGACAGAAACTGAAAAATATGAAGTGTTTTTTGTGGTTTTCAGGGCTGATAATTGTTTTAGTGTCTCAGTCTCAATGCAACTTCTCCAACTAACATTGTACCCTGGCTGGTACAATGAGCTTGAGAATATGAAAAGTGTCTTCAATTTCAAACACCACTTCTGTTAACCATAAGTTACCCAAATTCTGTTTTAGGAAAAAATTGATAAAATCTGCTTGGTTAGTTAGTAGGAGGGTATTAGAGTGAGCCTGCAAAACAGGAATGCATCTTTGATTACAAGCTGATATCACAAAACGAGCTGTGTTAGTAAAAATGAACCTGAGCATTTCTATTTTTACTGTGCTAAAGACTGTGATTCCCCAAAGCACATTTGTAATACCTAAAGAATATTTGATGGAGGGTGTGGGAACAAGCTGTTATCAAATCTGTGAACGGTCTAGCATCTGCACCTGAGAATGGCTGACGACTGGGTAATGATGGGAGAACTACCAGTGTTTCATGTAAAGGTCCTGTCTGAACTCTTAGGGGTAACGACATTGCAATTTGCTAGCAGAGAGTTTTGCAGAATACTTTCCTCATACTTAAATTGAACTCTTGTTCAACTTAAGTGCTTGTGTAATAGAGTAATCGTGGTTAACCATACAGCGTGTGAGCTGCAGAAGAAAAGTTTAGGCTAAGAAAAAGACAAATAGGTGACTGCAGAGATGTACAATAATTCATAATTTGAAAATTGTACTAAAGAGTGAAGCAGCTTCTGAGCAAATAAGCAGCTTCTCACAGAAACATAAGATTAACTCTTAACTAGGTTAATCTACGTGGTGTTTAGCTGTTTTACCCCTTGGTGCTCTGAAGAGTAGGATTTGTAATAGGTCTATTAATCAAAGTGATGGAAGAATAAAATCTTCACACTCAGCCAGGAAGGCATCAAGTCAATATAAAAATCATAACATTTTAAGTTAAAGCTGTCTATCTGGGCTTTAGAAATGTTTAGACTACACAACCAAAAGTTAGAAACCAAACATTTGAAGTAAGCTGATAACAAGTGATCATTAATTAAGACTGAAGTCAACAATCTGGCACTGAAGAAATTTCTAGGACACTGAGCCAAAAGTCTGAAGTAAGATGTCCAAAGTAAGTTCATAATAATTCATCATCAATTTGAGATGAGATAAGCTCATTAGAGGAAGCCAAACGTGGATAATACAGGGGACTACAGCCAGTCTGTATGACAAATATTCCCTTCTAAGAGGGAAGCTAATGAGGACTCAGGATTCAGCTAATTTAGGACTGTTTTTTATAATTGGATCAACAGGTATTTAGGGCCGAGGCTGCTATTATTGATGTTGTCAAAGATTTATATTGAGATGCCAGCTAACTACCAAACCCAGCTGTTGAACCCAGTTGTGCTAGGCTGTGTCCCAGCATGTGTTGGTGCCAGCCCTTGCTCCACCTACCTCTTAGTCTAAACCTCAGCAGTTTATTAGTACAGGGGATGAACGAACAGCCTCAGTAATAAAGTAATAACCACAGTGGGATGCACTCAGTTCATAGCCATCCAGTAGCAAAGATCTCAGCAGCCAGGTTATGAGCAGAGTATGCTCTGCTGAGCGCTGGGGATTTTCAAGGGACAACCCATGGTCTGCTGGTGGTCTGCAAGGCACACAGAAATGGATGGTAAAAGCAGAAACTGTACATACCACTAGTTCTTCCTCTGTGTCTACCTATGCAATGGTTCCCAGTTTCTTTTAACCATCTAGTGTCCGTCAAAAGCTTGTTGTGCATAGGTTAGAAGACATATGTGGGGAGTTGAAGGAAGAACTCTGTGGTGATGGATTTTGTCTGGAGTTTTTTCACTTCCAAGAGGTAACCCTGGAGAGAAGGTAAAAGGTTGCCCATGCGCTATGCATATAAGTTATGTGCGTGGTATGCTGGGCACCCTCCTGCTTCTCTTCCCCAGGACTGTGTGATGTGTCCTTATGGAGCCGCTGGCTGTGCCTGAAGTGGATGCTTGTAGGTTGTCATCATTTAACCCCAGCCGGCAACTAAGCACCACACAGCCGCTTGCCTGCTTCCCCTCAGTGGGATGGGGGAGAGAATCAGAAGGGTAAAAGTCAGAAAACTCCTGGGCTGATGTAAAGGCAGTTTAATAGGTCAAGCAAAAGCCATGCACCCAACCAAAGCAAAACAAGGAATTAATTCACTACTTCCCATCGGCAGGCAGGTGTTCAGCCATCTCCAGGGAAACAGGGCTCCATCACACATAACGGTTACTTGGGAAGACAAACTCCATCGCTCCAAACGTCTGCCCCTTGCTTCTTCTTCCCCCAGCTTTGTATGCTGAGCATGATGTCATATGGTGTGGAATATCCCTTTGGTCAGTTGGGGTCAGCTGTCCCAGCTGTGTCCCCTCCCAACTTCTTGTGCACCCCCAGCCTCCTCGCTGGTGGGGTGGTGTGAGAAGCAGAAAAGGCCTTGACTCTGTGTAAGCACTGCTCAGCAATAATGAAAACATCCCTGTGTTATCAACACTCTTTCCAGCACAAATCCAAAACATAGCCTCATACCAGCTACCATGAAGAAAATTAGCGGTATCCCAGCCAAAAACAGCACACAGCCTTGTTATATGGATGATTTGGACTTGGGGATGGTCCAAGACTGCCCTCCTGCAGTCAGTGTAGACCATCCCAACTGGGCTCCTGGAAAATACAAGTGGTGGCCAGTAGCAGCTGCTGGCAGGGAGGCAAGGTGAGGCAAGAGGCACCTGCATAGAGCCAGACACAGGGCAGGAGCAGGGAGGGAGAGAGCGCTGGTGTCTGAAATAACCACTTCCACCAGCAGCTGGGACCTGATGCGGTGCTCTCGCAACACGCTGTGCAAATTGGGCTGCCGTGATGCCTGCAGCCTGGTGTCCTTGTGGGAGCTTTCCCACCAGAAATGGGATGTGCGCTCCTCCCGCCCTCCTGCATGGTTTGACCTGGCCATTCTCAAATATGCCCTTAATACTCTAAACATCGTTCAGAGAGATAATTACTCTCCAAACTCTGTGTTCATTCTCACTCCTCACACAAGCACATTCTGTACCATAATGGCCCTTCCGAAATGCATGCTCTGCACCAACAGAAACTGCTTCCAGAAAAGGAGAATCTGTGACGTTTTTTGGTTGTGAATACCCCCTCTCATGTCTCCCAGCAATAAACAGCTCCTGCAATATCCCTGGCCTGCACCGTAGATGGCGGTGTGCAGTCACTTTCCTTGGCATATTTACCTATTAGCTGGTTCCTTGACATTTGCTGGGAAACTACTTCACTCAGTAAACAGCAAAAATGATAACATCTGAGACTGTATTTAAACACTATCAATTTCATATCTGAAATAGGGGTATTTGTTAAGTGTTTGCTGTAAACATTAGTGTATCATAAATCCAGTTGTTTTTATAGGTCAGATCTCAGAAGAAATCTAGGCAAAGAGACTGAAATGTAGATAAGCAAAAGAAAACTTCCTCAGGCTGTTGCATATAGGAATAATAAGTAATACTTAGAAGTAAAGTTATTAATTCCCCAAGCACATGACTACATTCAGTCTATGCGAATACTTTACATCAAATTCAAAAGCTAAATATTTTAAGCCAACATTACTGCTCTCCAAAATAACTAATGTGTTCACCAAAACATTTTATGAATCTACATGTAGTTCTTTAAAAATTTAGTCCTTTTTAGGTTTCCTACACCGCAGAATGTAGCCTGTACTGGTTCTGCACTCAAAGACATCTTCCTACTCAATTTTTTCCTTAAGTAACAATCAGATTTCACAACTGCATTGTACCTACATGGTGGTAATGCTCTAAACTGCAAAGGGTGAAATGGGCTTGTGTTTGATTTGGTTTCTTGAAGGAGAGGCAGTAGTACCAGATAGGGGACTGCTACCCCTGCCCTGAGTCCTCTCAGTCCTGCGCTTATGAGCATTGCCATGAAAGCTTTGGGAGCTGAAGCTGGTCTGCAGGAGGTCACTAACCATGAGGAAATTAGCGGACAGCAGCAGCCCAGGTTTTGCCTGGGGTTGGAGGTCAGACCCTACAGTCTGTTGGTGTCACTGAAGTATAGCTGATGCCAGCCAGGAAGGTTTGAGCTGACTTTTGTTCCTTAAAGCTGGGCTTCAGGACAGTCATCTGATGACTAGCAACTAAGCATAGAGGAAGAGATACAGTTTTTTTTCCTTCTCCCAAGGGTTTTATCTCCCAAGCAGGAAAATCGGTGTGGAGACCAAGATGGAAAAGGACAGAGTGTGCTTGGGTCTGTCTGGCTTGAGCAGATGCTGACTCAGGAGCCCCTAACAAGCCCCTAGATCCAATGCTGCTGTGCAAGGCTTTTGCTCTCCACTCCAGCAGAGCCGTAAGTGGAGGGGATATTAGGTGAGAGGGCTATAAATCACACTAGCGTCTGCCTGCTAAAAGTTCTCCAGTGAAAATCTTCCCTCAGATGATTAACCACTGCAAACCAACCCAATCCCTCTTGAGCTGAGGTGCTGGATGCCAGCAGCTTGTTTTAGTGACTCTGAGTTACCGCTGAATGCACAGTTATTACACTTGCACACAAAGATGGGGTGCAAGTGGTCCAGGCCCCTCAAGGAGCAGATACAACATTAGAAAGTCACCACTCACTAAGCAGCAGTGAGAGAAGAGTTGCTCACAGACACTGTGCCAGGGGACACTGCGAGGCAGGCCACCTCGCAGGCACCTTCCAGTTGGGGAAAGGCAGCTGTTTGCATGAAGGAAGGTGCTGTGGGGGGCAAACACCAGAGTATGTCATGTCATCTCTTCAGTGAAGGCAAGGGAGATGCACCAACTAACAGAAGAGTTTGCTGCAGGGACAACTGTGGTGGGACACAAATGCAGACCGTGCCTGGTACTATTGAATCGGATTTGTGATGATGGCAAGAGCCAGAGTATAACTTTCTAACTTGTTTGAGGATGACAGATCTCATAAGACAGCCAAGCAGAGCAGCCAAGTTTGGCAGAACTGTGACGAGATCTGAGTGAATCAGGTGAGTGGGCAACATAAAGGCAAATGAAATGCAGTGCCTGCAAATACAGGGTAATACTGTTTAGAGAGGCACATTCAGACTTCAGTTTAGACACTTTACAGGACTTTCAGTTCATTGTATTATTTCAGGAAAAGGCAGCTCAATGAAGACATCTGCTCAATGTTCAGCTGCTGTCAAAAAAATTACCAGCAAAATATTTTGGAAAGAGTATTAGTGCGCCTGCTCTAGGACTTGAGTTAAAGCCAGTCCCCAATTATTACTGATCCAAAGTTTAAAACTATTATATATTGGGCTCACAGGATAAGACGTATTTCGTGCACATAAATCTTGTTTGGGTAAATTTCGGGACTGTGCACTTCAGACCAGAATTCCCAAATATTTCCTTTGCGTGCATCCCGATCAGCCATACAGCACGTGCCTAACAGCTTCCTCGCTGCATAGGAAAGGTGGAGATGGTGCTGCTGCAGGGCTTTTTACCTGCCCGAAGCAGTTATTGATAGCCAGAGAGATGAGTTTGGATTAGGTGAATGGCAGGGCCCATCTGTTTTGGGATCTGGAAATGCAGCACATCAGGAGCAACGAGGAGTTGGGCACAACTCACAGCAACTCTGCAGCTGCTCAAAACGGCACCAGATTGACCCAGTCCCTGACTTGCCCTAGACTGGGGGGAGCTGAGGTAAAGCTCTTCTTTCAATCCTACCCATTTGCAGCCAGAACAAAGAATATGGGTCTCAGTCTTTAAGCTCACCTAATCTTTCATTCACTGATTGGATTATCATCAATATAATGTCAATTTATGTCATCAAATGCTATTTTTTTCAGACCTGTAATGTTTTACGTATTTTGGGAAATCTGCTGTACATAGGAAGTGTTACGAGGCCGTGCCAAAGATAGGACAAATACAACGAATGAACAAAACGTAACTATCTTTTATGAACGTGCAATGATATAAATGCAAACCTGAATGGGTCGTCCTCAGTTGGGTGAAAGGTAGCCTGAGGAAGTGGGTGTGCAGACCTGAGCCAGAGGAACTGAGGAAATGCTCCCACGTTCGAAGGTGCAGGATTTGTCCCTGTTTTTTAGCATTCGACAGCAGCTGTTTAATGCTCAGAATAAGTTGGTAATGGCAGTAATATAAGCATTTTTTAAATTCCTGTTTGTACTATTAAAATATTTAACAAAATCGGTTGCTGACTAAAGTGTCAGGGAACAGTTTACCAGATTTAGTGCTACAAAGGAATTATTCTTTTAGATTCAGAGGATCCATTACTAATGAGTTATTTGTGTAGACCTTTGATGTGTTAAAAACCATTGACTAGTGCTAGATATTAATATATCCTACAGAACTAGTTCTCCCATAGTTCTGTAAAGGATGAAACTTAGTTACTTAAGTCCATCCGGAGATTTCTTTCCACATTAATTGTCAGTTATTCTCATGCTTTAGTTTAATAATAATAATAAAAATAAACTTCATAGTTTTAAACTTAGGCACATGTTTATTAGGCACTCTGTTAATTAAGGATTGAAACAGTGGCCTCATATTCAGCACTATTTATTTTGAAAAAAAAAAAAGCATAGGTATGTGTTCACTTTTTCTTTTTGAATGTTCAAATGTTCTTTTTCTTGGTGCGAGTGAAAAAAAACCCCAGTTGTCTTCATTCCCTGGTAAGCACATTTTCTTTCTACACTCAAATGTCATGTTCTCTCACTTCCTTTCACTTTTTTTTTTTTTTTGGTCATTAATTCTGTTGCAAGGAAAAAGAAGCACACACTCCACTATAGAGCAAAGCAGGTCTGACTGATGCTATCTCTCACCCCTGACCTTTCTGTAGCACTATTCATTAATATGACTATACCACTAAGTCTTCTGTTTCAGGGGATTGGGGAATTGCATGGCAATAGCATATTGAGCTCTCCACCTCCAGCTGGTAAACTTGGTACTGCTTAAAATTGTTACAGTTACAAAGATTGTTAGAAATTATAGTTATTTAGTAGCAATAACTCATTCTTTCTCTGAAAGTTGCAGGGAAGGAGCTATGTGCCAAATTATAGCTGATTAACATTTTTCACATAAAGGAGTAGTCAAAATGAGGCCTTTTTTCAATCTTTTTTTGATTGTCAAAGTGTTTCCCCATGTTCAGTGCTTTGAAAACAGTTGTTAGAAATATAACAAAACAGCCAGTTTTAGGCTTTATTTTTGACTTTTTCTTTAGGACTTTATTGGCTCTCACTTGTTGGTGAGAGTTGGTGGTGTAATTACTTTTTTTTTTTCAGAATTGACAAATGTTGCTTGGAGAATTTGTTTCTGAATTCACCAGCACAGGAACTTCTGGTTTAAAAGCAAATCAAACACCTCTTCAGAAAACCTTGCTTGGTAGACATAAGACAGGCTATTTTTAGCTGCAGCTGGAGTGAAGGAAGGGTAACTGCACATCACATCAGATCGCCAATTCCTATCTCTTCTAGACATCTGTCCTTGCTCTTCTACTCCTAACAGCTCTATGTGCACCTGGATGCTGAGACAGAGAGCACCGCTGTTGTTGTATACATTCAGTTGTTGAGATACATTCAGTGCACTTAAGTTACTGTATGTAAGCAAATCTCTTCCTCTTTCATTACAAGGTCTCTACAGAGCTCAAGCGTAAGACAAAAATGATCTCCTAAAGGATAGATGGGGGGTGGCTGGGATAATATGTCCCTTGAACAGGAATGGTTGCATTGCTGGCTTGAAAATAGCTTCTACTTTCGATGCCATAAGAAGGAGAATAATAATTTCTGAAGTCTGAACCTAACTCCTCCACCTAGCAGAGCTACAAATTTCAGATAAGGGAACATTACCGTGATATGCCTATAGACATATCAAGACACCAGTAACCCAACATCCTACTTCTTGAGTGAGCCCTGAGGCATTTTTAAGGTGACTAATCTCACTTAGTTTGACAGTCATTAGGCTGAGATAGCCTGACTTCCACATTTTTCTCCAAAAGCTGTAACCGGCTTTCTCAATGGGTTAGTTGTGGGCAAGCCTAAGTGGTGCTGCTTTTAATAGCTGGCCCCCATAACCATACCCCTCAAGTATTCCTGAGAGACTTCAGAAAACACGTTGATATTCCTGACTGGGGTGAAGAACAAGGCAGTGCTGGTCAAATTCCAGAAATATTTATTCAGAAATAAATCATAAAACATTGACTGTCAGAGCCTGCAGCTCCCAATCCAAAACAGTCCAGAATTATCCCTCCCTTCCAGATATGAAAGGATGCTGAAAAGAAGCAAGGCAAAAGAAGGAAGAAAAGCAGCACATTTCCCCCTGATTAAACCAACCAAAACACACTTTATGGGTTTTACAGGTCTGTCTTAATTTGCTGATGTAGGCAATGGGATGGGGCTCAGCTGCCCAAGGAGGAGCAGAGATGTGGTGGGAGCCTCCCCAGGGCGCGGGGCTGAGGCACATCCCGGCGCTCCTGCCAGCCATTCTGGGCTGGGAGATGTGTGTGGCCTGGCAGGTGACAGGGATGCATGTGGCTTGGCAGGTGGCTCTCCCAGCAAGGTGGTTGCAGGAAGGGCTTTCTCAATAACCAGCCAAGAATAAGGATATAGTTTTAGAGGGCAGTGTACGGGGTTTTATTCAACACAGTCCTTATGTGCTTAATGAAGCAACTCATGTAGCTAAAGGGTTTGCAATTTAGATTTTTTTTTTTTAATTTTTATTTTTAAAGGGAAATCTGCTTGCACCAGGCTGTTTTTAGAAGCTGGTAACTCAATTTAGCATTTATGTTCTTTGAAATTCAAGACAATATTTAATGAAGAACCAGAGTGAAATGACCAATCCTGATGGTTACATCAAGCAAGATATGAGCTGAGCCTATCTACCATTACCCTAGACAAGACAGAAGTGTGATATTATTTAGGAGTGTTTGGAAGATCCAGTCTCTGCTCAGACTCTAGTAGCCAAGCCAAAGTCCCAGGGCTTTACTAACATCGGTAGTGCCCACCTGAAATGGTAATACAGTTGGCTCCCATGCTAGAGCTTCATGGGTCACTGACTTGTTTTATACTCTAAAGGAACCCCGAGAGTATCATAGTGAAAACGGGGGGGGGGGGGGTGGGGGGAGCGGGGAAGAAGCCCAAACCCAGAAAACCAAATGTAGTAAAATTGTTAGTAGGAACTATGAATCTGTTTAAGGAGATTTTAATATCTGTTTTTACAATCAATCAATTTGGCAGAACTGAGATAATTACCGTGTGCATGGATGCAATGATTCCAGAAGTCATTTAAGAAAAATTGTTTGATCTTGCATTGAAGCAGATGAGGAGTACTATAATTTGCTCTCCCCATGGGTTTGCTGTGGGGACAGTAAGAAAAGCCTGGTGAATAATAATACTTTAAACTACAATGAAATTATCTTCTCCGCCTGTTATATGACTAATCTCACCTTCATCAGTTTTAGTACTAAGCTTTATGAACAACAGCAATCAGAGCAATAGCTACATGAGCTTTTAAAAACAGTGTTTTTCATTCAAAATTAATGATGACACATCACCTGGAAGCTGGAAGGCCTCATCTAAGAATAAATAATAAACAAAGTCAGCCTGGGTACTTTGCAGGAATGTTACCCAACAAAAGACAGTCTAAAAGTGAGGTACTCAGAGCCATCTGATGTCCTCAAACTGCAGATGAAGGATGC
Source organism: Balaeniceps rex (assembly GCA_013401315.1). Lineage (NCBI taxonomy): Eukaryota > Metazoa > Chordata > Aves > Pelecaniformes > Balaenicipitidae > Balaeniceps > Balaeniceps rex. Next base: position 107,754 of record VYZW01054888.1, read on the forward strand.
TTACCAACAGTCTGCATGATATTTTTTCCTGTGTTCTTAATTATTTGTGGGTTTACTTTAAAGTAAATGACATAAACAGATGCAAATGAATCTGCTAGCATCTCAAAATCTTTAAGGATGCGGTTGCACAGATGCAACCTTTACAAAAGGGGAGCGGAGCAAAAGTTTTTGTCTCTCTGGGCCAGAGCAACCCAATTCATCTCCACTAGAGTCACATCACATTCTGTAAACTGCATCAGAATTTCAGAGAAAGCAAGAAACAAGCCCAAAGAAGTCAGCTAAGACCTCAGCAGTTCATAGGAAAACTGCCCATGTATCTTCAAACTTTCAAGGTTGGCTGTGCTTGCAAGAGCAGTACTGGAATCTGCCTCTGATTTTTATTTGGCACAAGTGAGATAAATCCACTCAAGTGAGTGAAATGCCATTTATCCACACAAAAATAAACCAACCACATATGCACTTTCAAGCAAATACTTAAGACCTTACAGGATTTTTCTTGCAGGATGGGGCAACTTGGGATTCAAATAAAGAGAAGGGTAATTGTGCCCGTTTGATGGAGACCTTGTACAGCTGCCATGGGATTGCACAAGAGGGGAGCAGAGAGAAGCCTCTGCCTGAAGGGGGACACAAAGACAAACTCTTTATTAACAATCCAAGCACTAGAGATGCAACGCAGGAGAACTAAACCCAGGTCAAAATCTTGCTGATGCCTGTGGATTGCCTCCCCCCCGGTTTCACCCCAGAAGAATATCTCTGCAGTTCCTGCAGTAGCTTAATATCTGAAATACATATATATATCAGAAAGATTTTTTTCAGACCTCTTTTTTTTTTGGAAGCTGCTGATTTAATTAGCAAAATCAACATTCTTATGAACTGTGACACATTTACTTAGCAATTACTACCAAATGTGGCTTTCCTGCAAATCTGACAGGACGGATCTGTTGTCTGTCTGTCCTCTGCACCTGAACGTACCATGCAGACCTCACCGAGCTCCTGCTCCAAGCCTCATCCTGGTCAACAAATAGATTCCTTTTGACCTTCCTGGAAGCCGGATTAGGCCTTTAAAAGCCATAGATTTTAAAACATTCCAAGGAGGTTATGTTTGCTCTAAAACCACAGTGAAGTAAATGCAAAACTATATTAATATTTAACTTTGGCCTATAAAAACTAGGAACTCAGAGTCAGGACAGCTGGTACAAGTTTAATTCACATCATCATTTCAAAGTGAAAATGCAGAAGAGGACAGAATATCACATCTTCACATTCGAAATCTGTTTTCTTTTCTTTAATATCCAATTTTGTTATTTCTATACCTACACCTGCTAAATAGCCATGAAAAATATTTTGCAATTATACAATTTTTTGATTTGCTTTTCCTATCTGTTAGTGCTGGTTATACTTAAAGAAATCAAAACAGAAAAAAAAAGGGTCAGGGGAAAAAAAAAAAAGAGAATAGATTACTTAAAAGAAAAACAAACACAAATATTGTGCTTGTGGACTGTATTTAGGGGTTGGCCAGAAGTCTAAGGTCTTGATAGATGGTTCTCGGCGCAGAGTTTTATTGCTGGTACACAGCACACTTTGTTCCTTTTGTTTCACTAAACCTGCCAACTTTGGAAATTAGTGACACGGGCATTCAAAATCTTTGACAAGTGGTCAGACTCCAATATACATATTCATACCCCAGTGGTAAATGATGCCAGGAAGTCTCAGATGCAGTAAAAATGAATTCTTTAGTTCAGCCCAACTTCAATGTAACGCTAGTTTCGTAAGCACTTTCACTGTTAAAGTAGGAGCACCTCTTAGATAGCACACTGGGGAGACATCATTTAAAGAAACGTTGCTTTGCTTAAACCAGAAGTCCAAATCTGCTCAGTTCATTTAAAATATTTTTTTTTCCTCTAGAATAAATGAATAAGCAGTTCCTTTTGTGGTTTTCCTGATGCTTGGTGACTTGCTATTATTCTTCCAGCAGAAAAAAGATCAGACGCTCATATGAACAGATGTGTCCCTCCTCCTCAGCCCCATGCTTGCCCTCTCCCTTTGGAAAATAAAGGTGACAGGCCTGGTGTTTGACTAAAAGAAGCTATAAATCTTCTGGGGATATACTGCTATGTCTTTGCATATAAAAACTATCGAGGAAAGGAAGCAGGTTAAAAAGTAAAGGGTCTTAGTAATAAATCATTGTGGTTTTAACACTTGGGGCTGCTTTAATAAACTGCCAATGCAAGAAACCCCTCTGCTTTGGGCGCCAGGCTAGCGGGAAGGCAAGGGGCATATTTAGGTGTGGCGGTAAGGAAGATGCCCGCATTTCAGCTCAGGCGACTTCGCACAGAGGCTGAACACCCGAGCTGCCAAGAGGCAGAAGCCCCCGAATAGCAAACGCGGGTCCGGCCGCAGACCCCGCTCCGTCCAGGCTCGGCCCCATGCGACTCGCAGGGACGGAGCGGGACCGGCCCAGCCGCAGGGGCCGGGGCGGGCAGCGACGTGCGGGAGGGAGCGGGGGTGAAGCTGCGGCGGCGAGGAGCGCGGGCAGCGGCCGGGGCCGGGGCCGTGGGCGGCAGGTGAGCGCGGGCACGGCGGGGC
>VYZW01054889.1:2193-25182 GCA_013401315.1 Balaeniceps rex
ATAGATACTTTTAACACATCCATTATCTTATTGTCTGTTAAGTCCCAATAGTGTTCTTGATGCTGTACACATGTATAAAGATAGTGGGCCAGATTCACTGGTTATTTGGCAAGAGCCTAGCAACGCAAAGCAGTCCTTAACCCACCCTATTTAGCCTGTCTGGTGAGGTCAATGGCTCCTCTGAGCTATTGGTGAGACAATCAGAGTCTTGCCTACCTTTCCTGCTCTAAAGAAGTGGGAGACAAGGCAAGTGTATTGCATCCAAATGGTGATCTACCCTTGAGGCAAGGCAGGTAGCTTACACAGCTTTCAGTGATGAAAGGCATTGAGGAAGGAGCCCAGATAGCTTGGCAGGAGACAAGAAAAAGGTACTGCCACACCTAAAAAGGTATCAAGAACCAAAACAACATGATAGCAGAGGTGGGGGAGTAGTAAGAGGAGTGAGAAACATAAAGTTGTGCATGGGGGCTTTTCAGTTTGTTGCCATCTTTTAAACTTGTTCAGACGCATCAGAAATGTGCTGGATGAAGATGAGTGAAAAAATAACTGAGTTTAGAATAGCAAATGCAACAGCCAAATTCACAGAAGCTAAAGTATGAAAAGACCCAAAGGCAAATTTTCATTCGTACAGTGTCTGCTCCACCTGTTAGATAGCCATATGCTACTACTGAAAATGTAGCTCTGCAAAAGGATTCAGGGATCGCCAAATGTGTCACCAAAAGTGAAGCAAGAAGTTAACTTGAAAAGAAATAAAGCAAAGAATGTAGGGACAAAGGCCCAAATTTTGCTCTCCATAAATCCAGTATTCAGCAGAGAACACCACTCTGGACAAGAAACTCATCTGACATCAGAGATGTTACAATGGATTAGGGTAGGGGAAACAAAGGAGAATGTGCCTCAGGGGGGAACAAATATATACAACATATTCACAGAAATTCTCCTTTGAACTACTGAACTATGAGTAAACAGACAAACACATCCCCACCCTTGACTTATCTAATAAAACATGTATCTAAGTGCCAGATGCCATGGGACTATGAGATGTTAGGGTAGCTATCAGTTAATTTAATGAACCTAATTATGATCTCACTTATACATATTTTACACCAGCATAATACCATTGCATTCAGCAAAGCCATTCATGAACTGCACCTTTGTGCTGCACTGCCAGCAGATTCTCTTTGCAAAGGTGCTGTATCTGGATTGAGATAGGTATACCATAATTAGAGAGGGATCACTGTGATTTAGAGGCTCTCATCTAAATCCTTTTCCTAGCTGCCATTTTAGGATTGTAGGAAAAAGGTGTGCCTTGAATGTCCCCCATGCTACAAAGATGCCGCTTCTTTCAGATAGACAAGGTCTGAGGGTTTCTCATGTTATATAGGAGCCTAGCTACTTCTTTAGCCAAAGAAGATAATGATGCAGAAAGGAGGGCTTGAAAGACTCTCTGGAGTGCCTACCTTCTTTCATTAATAGGGAATCTGGTCTCTGAATAAGGTTTGGAATTTAGTGCAACTTTGCAAGAGACTTTTGCCCCAAAGAGCAATCCCTGTTCACACAATGTGGCTGTGAATCTGAACTTCTAATTCTCTTCCCAAGAAATTCACACACTATACAGCAACTAATTCATTAAAGATCACAAATGGTGTGCCTAAATGTTCCACGCACAAAGTATTTTACAAGAAATTTGTTAAATCCAATTAGTTCAAAACACGTAATTTCAACAAATATCACTACCTGTCCCATTTTTTCATGCATGCATTAACAATAATATTTGCATTAGAAAATACAACAAAAGGAGCTTTCACTGTCCTCATTTTCACATGCAAGACTGAAAGGAGATTTCCTGTCATTCTCAGCACAGGCAATTTTAAGTACAATCATATGCCTGGTATACAAGTGTTTTAGGGGAACAAGCATGTCCCATTCCCCTGACAGATATATGCACATGCACATACATCCATCCAGTGATGGAAACATCAGTTGGGAGTCATCCACACTATTGTGGATGACTTATTCTCTCTTCTTAAGTCCTTCCTCCAATAACTGTTTTTCCCTTGTTTCATAGGTGTGCTATTGCAGATGAGCTGAGAGGACACTTATGAGGGAAGATTGTATTTTGTGTTTTGTACTTTCTTACTTCCCTCAATTTTGTTGGCATCTACAAGGAAGAGGAATCAAAAGCCAGGAAAGAGGGTGTCTATCAGAAAGAAAAACCTACAGAAGACCCTAAAAGACCCTGAAAGACCTGGAGATAATGACAGGGTCTCTGCAGTTACCTGCCTCTCTGAATTTCTTAAGCTGCATGTTCATCTCAGGCCAAGCTCTCTAGCCAGTCTGTGGCAAAGAGACAAAGCCAACATCCTTCAACCAGCACTCCATGTTATTGCATCTGTATAATCATAGGCCAGTACTGAATTCCCACCTCAGTTTTTATGCTGAAAAATTACTTCAACAATGTTTTGAATAAAAGTTAACGTCAAATTAAAATAAAAATCATAGCTTCATAAGATAAGCAGTAATGTATTTCTAACATATTTCTAGGAGAAGGAACAGAAGATTATTCCAAATAACAAAGAATCGTTCCATTTTTCTGTCTAAAAGTGCACAAGAAGTTGGAATCATCAGCATGAGGCTTTTCGGACAGCATTACAGTGTTTTATTTCAAATGGTAGAGGGGTGTATTTCTAGAAAATTAATTTCTCAGTTTTGCCACAGATATTAGTAAGCTGATAGCTATGATGTCTGTGTCAGTCATTTCTGAATCATAATAACTTTTACTTTCACCTACATTTCTACTGCATTGCCACAGGATATCTATGCAGTATTAGGTGTTTGCAAATACTAATGATAAAGATTCTTGGATGACCTAGCTATATCCCTAGGAGTTCAGGCAAGCTTGTATTCACCTTAACTGGACCCCAAGTTCTAGGAAAAAATAAATAAACAAGGGTACCATTTTGACAGCTAATAAATATTTTTTTAAAAACTGAAAACTAAAAAGGGGTTATTCATGGTCACTTTAATGAGGCATTGTTACTTGGCTCAAAAATTAACCAAACCTGCACTGAATATAGTATGAGGCCCACATGGACTCAGAATTCATCACTGGCCACACCTGCCACTTTTTAGGTGGTTCATATTTCTGCATTACTATCTATTTTAAAATGAAAAAAAAAAAATCCCCAAAGGATACATTACTCTATATTAATTGTAATACTGTGTGGGCTGGACAGTCAGGTGGGTTGAAAATTGGCTGTACTGCCATGCCCAAAGTGTCGTCATCAATGATTCAACATATGGCTGTATCCAGTAACAAGCGAAGTACCCCAGGGGTCAATACTGAGGCCCATATTTTTCAACATCTTCATTAGCAATGTGGACGATGACACAGATTGCACCCTCAGCAAATCTGCAGATGACACTAAATTTGGAGAGGGTGGCTGATACGATGGACAGCTGAGCTTTGGTCCAGAGGTACTTGGAGAAACTTGGGGACTGGGCCAACAAAAATCTCATGAAGCTCATCAAGGAAAACTGCAAGGTTTTGTGCCTGGGTGAATAACCCCACACCTTCAGTGCAAGCCGAGATGCAACTGCCTCATGGACAGCCCTACAGAAATCTAATGCTGAGTTAGTTTACAGTAGACACCACTAATATGAGCCAAAAACATGGTTCACTGCAACTAAGGCTCATGAGGAGGATTTTGCCCTGCAGTGTGCCCCTCTGCACAGTGCCAGCGAGGCTGCACCCAGAGAGCTGTGTCCAGCGTGTGCCCCCCAGCTCAGGAGGGATGTGCAGAAACTGAAGAAGGATCCCAAGGTGGTAGCAGAGGGCTATGAAGATAGTCAGGGACCTACAGCTCACAGTTTATGAAGAGAGACTGAGGGGGTGGGCTTGTTTAGTCAGGTGAAGAGGAGACTAAGGCCTGATCAAACAGCAACCCACAATTACCTGAAGAGTAGTTATAAAGACAAGGGAACCAAACTTTGCTGTCAGTGGCAGACAATAACAAAGGCCAAGGGCCACAGGTTGTGGCTTGTGAATTTCCAGATGGGCATTAAGGAAAAAATTTTGTTTAGAGGGAATAGATTGCCTAGAGTGGTTGTGGCATCTCCATCCCCAGAGGTTTTCAGCACTCAGTAAGACACAGCCCTGGCTGATGTGGTCCAGTGTTGGTGATAGCTACACTTGGAGCAGGAGTTTGCATTAGATGACTGCCAAATCTCCCTTCCAACCAGCATGTCTGTGACACTCACAGTTGTTTCTGTGACTGCTGAAAGTGTGCATCAGCTGGGAAGACTGCAAACACCTTTGTAAGAACTCAGTGACAGCAATGTTTTAACCTGTGTTTAACTATTAAACATAGGTATATCAGCTAAAACAGAGGGGGACAGGAATAAGAACAGAAAGCATTTGCTCGCACTGGCATGTCCAGGTGGAGCAACTTGTTTATCAACTCTGTATCAATAATCTTGGGTCTCTGCAGGGACCATGAGCACACAGTATGCATGCACAGCATGTATGCACATCTAAGGAGGTCTCATGTAATATTCTTAGTCACAACAAAGCCATAGCAGTTCAAAATGAACAACCCAGCTAGGACAGTGAGGACAGAGGCAGCAAGCTGACAAGGAGAAAAGGGGGAAAACCCTTTACACATCCCAAGGTTTACAAAAAGAGCCATTTGTAGCACATAGGAAGCAGGCAAACACAGACACATGCACACACAAATCTCTGTCTGAGCAGGTCAGATTGAACAAGGGTAATCATTTTAAGAGCCCAAATTGCCTGACTCCACATGGTGCCATCAAAAGCATTTTCATTTTTATCCAAATCAATGTCACCATTTTTCTGTAAAAACCGATGTGGAAAATAGAAGCAAGGGTAGAGGAAGATGCAGTTACTGAGCCCTGTGGAAGCCATCACAATGCAGGATGACTGTAGGAACCCAAGACTGTTGGCTTTAGCAGCTAAGACATGCCCAACATCTTGCAGATGAAGGGCACTAAAAACAGCTAGAGAGACATTCAGGTTTTGAGCATGGATTAAAAAATCTGCTGTTTCATTATTGTTTGCAATTACAACCTCTGTTTACAATTACAACCCCAATCTCATACTTAAAACCATAATGGTCGGTCTTGCTGAATATATCTTTCCTTCATTTTCTTGTATTAGACAGCAAAGTGACTCTAAGTGAAAATTCAGTGAGTCTCTGTCTTACAACGCGTGTAAGGAACAGACAAACCAGGGTACACTTGTTGCCAGCCTGCTAAGAGTTAATGTGAGAGCATGTGCTGTGAAATTTTGAGGAGGAAGTACCCTTCAGCCTAGAACCCAGCCTGTTGAAAGCAGAAAACTGAGGCATGCTCTGCAGACCCATAATGTGACTGATAGAAACTCTGAAAAACCATTTAAAACTTACCTTTCCAAAGACATTTGTTGCAAACCTGGTCTTCTAATATTTGCAGCAAAACACCTAGGGTGCTTGTCCTGAATCTCCATGTTCTCCATATTGGTTTTCTTAGAAAATAATTTTAGTGCTTCCCTTTTTGGAGAAGAAAAGTGTATCAGCATACCTTTACTGAGGACTTCCCTTCTGATTTCCAGAAGGAGTTCTGAGTAGGACAAACACAGGTTTATCAGGAGCAGTCCGGGATCTATAGAATTCTCCCAGAAACACCAGCCAATGCAACTTGCATCCCCAGGTCACACCACGCAGTCACAGCTATCCAGCTGAAAGCTCACTGTAACTAAATGAGGGCTGTTATCAATCTTTTAAGAAACACACTTTGACTTAATTGAAAGCCAGATTGTTTTTCCCCTCAGCAGTATATCCTCCTGGTATTTTTGACATGTTTCAAAGAAAAACTGACATTGAACGTACGGCAAAATATCCAAATCGTAAGAAATTTTCCTGTCACAACCCAATGATTCTGAATTGGAATACCCATACGATTTGGGGTTGAAATACCTGGGAGCAAGTGCAAACAACACTTCACCATCACTGGCTTGCAGGTAGTTCAGAAAATCCTGCTGCAATTTACCTAATGTCAGGCTTCTCAGATGAACAATCTAAATTCTCCAGCTAACTTCCCCATTAAAGGACTGGTGTTGCAAATCTATGTAACTGAATAAGGTTATTCAAGAAGCACCACGTTTTGATAACAAAATCCTTTGTGATGATTACCTAATAGCCAGCATTTGTTCAAACACTTTTAATAGACCCTTTTTATCACATGCAAAAAGAATTTCAGTGCTAGTTCAGTCTCCTGTTTCATTCTGTCATGAATCACTTTGTAGAGACATTTAGAAGTCAATAATCCACTGCAGCTTTGATGACAGGTGATTAATTTCTACATTTTAGAGACATAATAAGATTTAGCAATAAAAAGGCCTTGAAGTAACCTACCAAACAGCTTTAATCTCAGCCTTGGGACTGTTGCTAAATATGAATGCTTGTACACAAATGCGGATGATTTAAGTTAGTAGGTTTTATTGCAGACTTCTTGACTTTTCATATTAATCTTGCTTTACAATCAGGCTATCTATACAATCAGTTTATGCTGAATATTGTTTCTAATACAGTACTTGTGGGAAGAGAGTGAAATTATTTACCCACAAGGGCTATGTTCTACTGAAAACTAGTTTTACATGCTTTCCATTATGTGGCTTACCAACACTTGCTGTGTGGCAAGGTTAGATGGGTAAAAAAAAAATAAACTGGCAGACACACGCAACTAGTCAGTACCTGACTGTGCAACCACGCAGAGCCCTCGGGGCTCAATCCATTACACAGTGAAACCCGTGGGAGTATTTTGTTAACTTCAGTTGGCAGATCACTATAACAGACATACTTGCATAGAAGAAGAAATTCCAAGCTCTCCAGCCATGTTCTGGTTGTAGATACAGATACACCTATATATAGATATACATATAGTTCCTGATCTGGCTTTTCTGAGCTCTACCAAACATTGCCTGGATTCTTTTCTTTCAAAAGTGGTTTTATACTGAAAACAGTATCTGGGAAAACTGAAAAATTATTCTTTTAAAACCTCAGTCTCCTGTGTTTTCTTTACACATGTTCAGGAATGCTTCATTTTTCTACTCAAAGTACTTCAGTCTGAAAGGTTTGTGTCTATAAAACACTAAATCTTCACTGAAATTCCCTTAGCCAGGAATCTCAAGATAAATTCACAAAATGGTTCTATGGGCTGTTTCCCTCAGGGAGAAGAAAAGGCACTGCTGTGGCAACTGCCTTAGAAAACCCATTTGCTAATGCTGAATTGTGAAGACTTTCCTAACGTAAATGGGAGCCTGAGGTGCCTAGCCTAAGTTACTATTTGCTGGTGATCATATGCTTTCCTGTGTAAAAATACACTAAAAAAAGCACAAACAGCCCTGGTAGCTGGGCAGACAAAGCAAGTCAGAGAGCTCCCTTATCCCTCTTGCAGTGTGCTAGCTTTGAAGAGATCAGTCCCTGGGAGAAAAGGTGGTAGAGGAACTGAATTCCTTGCATCTGAGGGCAGCATTAAAATACTCAAGAATATTGCAAGTATTGTGCTCCTCCTGCTCTGTATTTTGTGAAGGGCAAAGCATTAGCAAAGAAGGAATGGGTTCTACCTCTCTCAGTCTCTCAACACCTTTGAGGGTGGACGAAGTAGAGGGGCAGAACTTCCACCCCTGAAGAATTACCATGCTCAGACATCATCCGAGCAAGCCCTAAAGGTGGGAAAATTAAAAAAGAACAATAACAAAACACATGTGGCAAAAGCAAAGGCAGCAATAACACCTCCTTCCTGTCAGCAGACTCTGGGGAGGAGGAACAGAGGCCTTAGCAATAATGACGAATGGTGTTTTATCAAAGACAAATGGTAGCAATATTGCGTTTCACTAGCATCTATTAAGAAGCCATTTGAATTTTAAACTCATTTAAAGTAAAGGAGAGTTCAATGTCAGGAGATGTGGGTAAAGAGGTTTAGGACAAGTGCTATGTGTGGGGGTAATTGGAAGGTTGGAAGGGATGGGTGACAGGGACTGGTAGTGGTGGTGAGGACAGCAAGAAATCTATGTGAGGATATAGGTGGTACTTTATGGCTAAGTACAAAGTGGGATCCGGGACCAACTCCATGTCCTAGCCACACTCCAAACCTTCAGGAAGGCAAGACATGAGTGCATATGTTTTCTTCCTTTCTTTCCCAGTGGACCCTTGTTTCTGCTGGAAGAACTCCTAGGCACCTTTGTTGGAAGGAATTGCAGTATGCTCTGAGTAGGTCCCCAGTCTAGATGATCAGGAACAAGGACACTTTAGTCTAAATGTACCTCTTGAGTTTCTTTATAGACTTCAGGTTTATACCTTCTTTAAGTTGCAATTTTCAATTCTACTCTGCATTCATAAGTGCTGAAAACTTACTCTTTTATTTCCTTCATTTTTCTTGGTAAGTAACAGGAATGAAAATTAAGATCTGCTTATAAGAGTTTGACTATAAGAACCTGACACTTACGAAAAGCACTGATTACCACAGAAGTTGTGCTAAAAATAAAATTAATGTTTGTCAGACCTGTAAAGGAAGTAAAATTTGGAACAGGTAAGGTGGATAATGAAGGAAACAGAAGGAAAACAAGCAGATACAAGTTAAATCTGAAGACAAGGAAAAGTCGATCCACAACTGAAGCCAATGTTGAGCCATGATGTAAAGGTGGAGGGAAAAATTACGATCACAGAGCTATCCAAACAGGATGCAAGAAACAGAACCCCTCTATTCATTTACGATGTGCAAAACCCTAACAGTTCTCACAAGCAAAGTACAGAGTATACCAATTAATTTCACTATTCCAGAATATAATTTTTACACTTCTGATTTTCCAGTATCTCTATCTCAGCAGGGGAAAGAGCTGCTCCTCTATGTAAAGTAGCAAAATTGTGTGTGAGGACAAACGCATATTAAGGAAATGAATCATAGCAAGAGACCGGACAGTTGAGGCAGATTAGACATATCAGACAGCAAATGGCAGGGTGAGGTACTGCAGTGGAGCTGCCTCCGCTACAGGGCATAGGAAGAGTTACGACACTTATGCATTTTCATTTCTACAGGTGGGGACCTCAAATCATTCCGTGGGTTAGGCTCTTAGTATCTCTAATCTGGTCCTGCTGAGGCACACAGTTGATATACTTCTGACTTGTCAAAAAAAGGCACAAGACACACTTAAATCTCTGCATGGCCCTAGCATGAGACATTAAGTTTGAGATACTTGTGAATGCAACAGTTATTTCAGGATGTTATGTCCCAAGCAACACATTTCATTTTCAGTTTCCAAAATTAATTTCTCATTATAAACTATGCTTTTTAATTCTTTTGTATATTTATTTCTTATGTAGACCTCCAGTATGAAATAGATTATTCAAACTACTGTGCAAGGGCATCTCTTCTCGATTACTCTGCTGAAACAGGTGATTCATGATACAAATTGCCCAAACATTCATTTTTTTATGTCTAAGGGATTAAATCCTGCTTCTGCTCAGGTTAAAGAAATAAAATGGTAATTTTAGCTGCTAAAAATTCAATATATCCCATACTACTGTAGGATCTCTCCTTTGTCTCAAAGAAAAAGACTAACCACAGAAAATAACCCAACAGCCTAGTGGCTAAGGAAATTTCCCAGGAATTGTAGCAGTGTCTGAAATTCTAACCTACACCTTAATCCAGGGACTTATCTCAAAGGAACATCCTACCTATGCTGCTCACTGTCATGAGCTAGGAGTCTCTTTCACAAAAGTTTTGTGAACCTTCTGTAGTCAGTTCTGCAGGTTCAGTTTCAGGGGGCACAGTAAAACTTTTAAAAAACCCAGCGCTGGCTCAAGCCCTTTTAGAAAAATAAGCAGTCAGAAAATACGTTTCAGAGGGTTCTGTAACCTTGTTAAATATCTATGCCACTTAAAATAGTTATTTCCACTGCACATTATCACTACTGCTCCTGCTTGCTGAGCTCCACACAACTGCTCTGGAGTACTTCTGCTACTGGCCTCTAGAACACCTTAAGGACTTAGTATTTTGGTATGGGCACTATGACATAAAGGTGTCTTTACCACAAACAAGTACTGATGGACTCTTTCCTTTTTTTTTTTTTTACAGGAAACAATTGCAAAAAAAAAATGTTTACTCAATTCTTCCTCAGCCCAAGGATGTAAGCAATATCAGTTCGCATACACTCTGGGTATGACAGGCAAACCTGGTTTGCCCATGTGTTCTCCAATGACCGTGAATTTCACTGTGTTTCTATGTTTATAGTCTGGTTGTTTTTAATAGAATACATCCCAAAATATTTTAAGACATATGTGGAAATAAAACTTCTTTAGGTCTCCCCATTTCACCCTTCTAGTTGTATCTCTGTCCAGCAAAAGATGATGACAGCACATTTCTCATCTTACCATCCCACCAGGCCTCCATCCCTGTTAAGTTTTCAGGGAAAACCATCCTCAGGCTTTTCCATCCTCAGACTTGAAGCAATTTGGCTTACATTTTAAAAGGTCCTGCCTAGCTGAGGAGAAGACCTTTGTCCACTAGATCTCAAAAAAGGTGTCTTTTAATTCTCTTGTTTTCACCACCAATTTTACTCCTAGAAAATTTTTCCCAATAAAAAACATTTGATCACCATAAGAACTTCTGCCCATGAGAGACTAAAGCCTTTTCACACACACAAAAAAAAATCAGGAAAATTTCCAGTCCTTTGTATTCATGGATACAATTTCTGCTTTGAGAATCCTACAAGTAGGTGTATCTTTGATGTTGTACTTCTTTCATGGCACTATCCATGGGAGAGCTGGATGTTGTACAGAAGGTACACTGGTTATTCAGAGCAGTTCCATCACCAATATGTTTACATATGCTAAAAACCAGAGTGGTATGACAAGCAGTCCTGTAGTACGCTGTGAGTCTATCTGGGAAACAAGGCACAGCTGTGAAGGGATGGGCTTCAAGGAGAGGGCTACAAGGTCATCTTGAAGACATGGTGCACTGAGCATGACTTACCAACTTTTTGAGCTTTCAGGTGTAAACAGACAGCAGCAGAACAGCACGTGAGGGAAACCACAGGCTTCTGTGAATAGAAACCACAAAACTTCAATAAGGAAAAGTACACAAGGTGAACTACATAGCAGACTGGTGTCTACTTAAAAAGGCGCTGCAAATTTTGTGATACAAAGCACTGACTACATAAAGGTCTGTGCAGTCCTCTTCACACTGCTGTGCTCAGCATATCCAAACTAACTGCAGTGTCACCCTTGACTGTATGAATCACAAAAAATAGCACACAGATAAGTACGTTGTTCAAAATGAATGACGTGGCTGAAACAGCAGCTAAAGTGCAATGAGGTACCAATTACAGAATATGTTATTTTGGATTGGATTCTTTAACAGACACATCCAACATATCAATGTGCCTACATAAGCAAACTTTTTCAAACAAGAACTTCATACTTAGTTTATTGCCATCTACCATCCCCTGGTCTCCTTGAGTACTATTTGCCAGGGGCTAAGTATTGGCTGAGTTGATTAAATGGCAAAGCTCCCACAGAATTCAGCATTCTCAGGTCTTTATCCAAATTGTCTTCTCATCAATGTATTTTAAACTACTTCTTTTTATCTTTCAAACTAATTTTTACAAGATGAATTTAATTTTAGTTCCTGCTGATACTTGAACCACTGTAAGGTTCTTTGGCTTTGTCTTCTGTACATGCTGATTTTCATATGCCATCTCAATTCAGTATTGTCTGTGAAATCTATGTATTTTCACACCTTCAGAAGCACCAGAAGTCAAAAGTAAAAGACATTATTGTAAGGATTACAACATATCGTATGTGCATATCACTAGTAAATTACAAAGGAAACAACTGTACTGGTTAAAAGTTGGACTTCTAGAATGAAGTGGTAAAATAATTCTGATTTTCAGTTAGATATAATAGCAGGCTGAGCCTGTCACTGGATCAAGCAGGAGAAGAGAACTTTGGTATGCTGAGAAATTGTTATATGAAGAAACTTAATACGTACGTCTGCTGCTGAAGCAAATGACAGCAGCTTCTCTGCAGGCCAAGTCTAGAAAAGCTAATGTTAGCAAGATGTGCAAGCCTAAATAACAGGCACCAGGGTCATGCATCTTATTAAAATCAGTATTTTAAAAACTGCTTGCTTTAAACATTTACCTTGACATTGTAGATTATCTTTAATACCAAGCCAGCTCTTATTCAGTTGACCTCTATTTGAAGCAGCTAAATCCCAGGTATATGATTGATTTTTGTTCTTCTTTATTCAAAGAAAAATATGAAGCAAAAATAAAGCTTCAATATATTTAGAATTTATGCTTGCAGAGACAGACTATGGTGAAATTCAGCCAGCTTCATTTTGTGCTGAACTAGACCAGAAGATTGAGCGAGATATATTTTGAGGGGACCCTCATCAACAGATAACCTAGATGGTTATAATTAGCAATTTGCTCCCATTTCAACTGTGTTTAGTACAATTCACAGTCTCAGGGTTCTTCCTGACTTGGTGGCACTATTTAAACCACTGTTGTTCTCTGCAATACCTACTTTTGAGATATGACTATCTTCTTTGTAATTGTTGTCAAAGTTAACATGAAAAGAGAAACTTAGGATTCTTGCAGAAATCTGTTGATTTAATAAGAAGAACCAGTGACATAAAGATACCTTAATTTCAAATTATTAATTGTCAAGTACTGTAACATTTTCCTGCACCCAGAATTTGGACACACTGGAAACCTAAAAGAAAAACACAAAAAATTATATACCCATTATAGAAGAGTAGTTGTCCAAAACCTGAAGTTTCTCTGGGTATCAGATAACAGTACAACAAAATGCTTACTCAAATATAACCAACCCACAGCAACAAAAATTGTCAGCCATGACTGGTAACTGAGAGGTTAATATCTTCCCTTTCCAGTCAGTTCAAATGATTCAAGGAAAAAAATTGCCATAAGAACAAAAGAAAAGTGAGCAATCTAAAAATCTCAGCAAAATATTTTAACAAAGTTTGCTTTTTTCCTCTCTTGGTTACTACTGAGCTCTTGATGCTCACTAATAAAACTTCAGTAATATCAGCACTAAAGTTTCATTTTACCTGTCAGCAGATAAGTAACAGTTTAGTAATGCCTCAGGGTGATTGATGGCAAAGTAGCAAAAAAATAGCTAGTACTATAAACCCTATTTACAACATCTAAGAAGAACCTTGAAAAGATAATACTATGGATTACCTTTGTGTTATTTTCTGTACTCGTTATAAAATTTGTCACGGGGTCTTTAATTGTCTCATTTTCCATTTTTTATGGTCTTTGTCATGACAATAAGTTTTCACATAATTCAGTGTCTGCTAGATTGCTTCAAACTATATGGCAGAAGTCTGAATGCGTTAGAGATGCTGTAGCGTGATCATCCAGCTCTTCAACCCTTGTTCACCTAGTGATAAAATTTGTGAAAGAAGAGCAATAGAAATTTTTATGCCCTCCAAATAAGCATCCATTCCCTACCTGTTATTTTCACAACTTTCTTCCTTCTCTGTCCCTGGGCTAACCACTCCAGGACTAGCTAATTAGATCTCAGAGGAGTCGGACCTGTGTGGGCCCCTTCATGGTGCCAGTGAACCCCACATTTTTCACTCCAGCCTCCAGAACTCTGGGGTTTTCTCTTGAACCCAGAGCATCATACGATAACCTTATTCTTTTTCTTTTAATGAAATCCAAGCCCCTTAAAGAAAGCTAAAGGAAGGGGAATCATGAAACAACCCAGAAGCTCAGTAAGATGCATAAAAGCCATTTTTTCCCCATATATTAACATTTTTAAGTCAGTTCCAAGCTGTTTTGGGGTCTGATTCATGATTTTTTTAATGCCCATGGTTGGCAGTGTGGGTGACGATCAAAAAGGGTTGGTGTAAATTACTCGAAATGTTATCTTCCAGCAAAGACTTTTATGACTCCTGGTGCAGCCTCGGGGAAGCTTCCTTAGAGCCTATCTGGCAAAGCTCATGAAAAATGCTCTCTTCCCTCTCCAGCTGGCTCAGTGACTCCATTTCATCCTAGAAAATTGTGGCTTGGCCTCAATTATTCACATTTGTCACATTTTGCCTACACTACAGCAATGTGATACTTGGGCATGAAGACTTCAGCACCTAAGTCCAAAAGGTACGTAACAACATATTACATATTACTTACATTACACTGATCACCACAAACACATTTTATGTTTCTGCTGCTGCCTACTTTATTGTTCAGACTTAGGGATGCTAGAATAGCATGTAAAGCAAAAGGATGAAGACAGTTTTCCTCTTTGGCACGATCAAACTTCCTTTAACATAAGTAAAACTTCACTTTTCAGAAGTCTTCAGGCAATTCCAGAATTGTAAAACAGCATCCACAGAAAGAAGAACCACAGATTTCACCTTCTTCAGTCAAATGTGAGTTTATCTCCACTGATGTATTTGTTCTGACATAAACATAAATTAATATACTTATGAATACATGAATACTATTAAAAAAACATTTTAAAACTCTTTTTTCCCATTTCACTTGCTTCTCCTTCTGAAAGATTATGAAAAAAGCAATGTATGGCAGCTGTTGGTCAGTACTACTTACTGTGCCTGAATGCACTCATGGTGAAACTGGACTAAGAACCTACACAGGACAGATTTGCTAATCAATGGCATAGAAGCTCCTTAAAATAGTGGCTGGAATGATATGTAGGATTATTTCCCAGTAAATCCAGCTGCTAGGCAGAGATTTTCACTAGGTGATAGGGTTTAGGATTCTGGCAGGCAGACGGTAGGAACAACACTGTAAAGAGAATAAACTCAGAAAAAGCGTCTTTCCCTTACCATTCTGTGTGCCTTCTCCTGTATCTTCAGATTCAAAGTAAATGATGGAAATCAATGCAGCTATTGTGCAAACCCCACTTCTTTTACTATCACAGTCACAGAAGTACCACAGGCTCTACATCAGCTTCAGAAATCTTACACAGAAGTCAACCTGTGCAGAGATTATAATGGTGCAGTGTAATCATTCTTTCAGGAAAGGAAAGAGACACTGACCAAAAACATAGGTTGCACCTGCAGGACAAAGTACTTTACTGTCTGTGGCCAATGCACTTATTAGCTCTTAAGAGAATTTCAGTTCCAGAATTTCCACTTTTGAAGAAAGGATAATATAGGATAATAACACAAAGCAACATTTGTATCTCCAGCAAGCAAGCTCATTAGTGCTCAATGCACAAATTTCAGCTTCATTAGGTAGAATAATAATAAAAATAATAATAATACTCCATAAAAAAAGAACAGATTATGGATGAGTACCTGACTCTCATTGCATGTTCACACAGGAAGGGAAGGAGCCACACATCATCCCTTCCTCTCCTATGCTGGCTAGTAGTATTTTAAGTAGTTAGGCCAGTGACGAGGAGGCAGGCGAGGTGCAGATGGAGTGGGCGTAAATTAGACATTCAACAGCAAGTATTATGCCCCATTCTCATTACCCATTATTTTTATCAATGTAAGGCCACCTTTTAAGGCACTTGTAAAAGAGCAGAATGATATATAAGCAAAAGAGCTTATGTTCTAAATTATAATAAAAAGTGAGCTTTCATAAGAGTCATGGATACTGAGCAAATAGGCCTTCATGGTATACATGTGTCACTGATATCAACAGGAAGCAGAAATGTTCAGTCCTTTGAATAATCAAATCCTTATAATTAGTACTTCGGACTCTGTTTTGATCATTTGTTTTTCACTCCAGAATTTCTATTGAATGGTCTTCCTCGAATTCCTCTATTTAATGCATACAGAGAAGCAAATAAAGTGGCTGTAACATCTGTTATAAAGGGATGAAGGAGATGAGAAAAGACATTGCGAACCATGCTGGCATGATGCTGTCTGTTGTACCTCAGGAATATGTGCTGCAGTATGAGATGTGCAGTCTGATGCACAAACCTGCCTGACAGCCTCTGGGAAAGCCTGCATGGATGTAAGAGGTTGGGTAAGTGTTTTGAAGAGGTATTATTATGAAGATGCTAAAAAGGAGAAAAATCTGTGAGTATAGTTTATGAAATTTAAAATAAGCCAAGAATCCACATGCTTGGCCATCTTCTTA
This sequence comes from Balaeniceps rex, assembly GCA_013401315.1. NCBI lineage: Eukaryota > Metazoa > Chordata > Aves > Pelecaniformes > Balaenicipitidae > Balaeniceps > Balaeniceps rex. The sequence goes on from VYZW01054889.1 coordinate 18,341, forward strand.
TTTATGCTGGTGCAAAGAAGCAGAAAGACAGATTGGTATTAATCCAACAAGTAAGTGAGACTGAAATCTGCAAGTGTTGATTTACTGGGGTGGAACAGACAGGTACCCATGGCTATTGCCCAGTGCCCAGTGCCCAACACCTGGAGTGTGCCTTGTGCTCGACGGTGCGATCGAGTTGTACAGCTTGAGGCTCTGCCCAGTGCTGGGGTCTGGATCTTTCTCTGCTGGAGAGAGTCGTGTAACAATTTTAAAGCTGTAAAGTGGCCTACCAGGGAACATCTGCAGTTAAGTTTCTTTGCCTGAATAAAGCAGAAATGTCATGATCTTAAATCACTTTCTACTAACACATAATTCTGCAAAGGAATTTGTCAGGTGGAATGGCAAATGGAAAGAAAATGGACAATATTTGGGTGCCGAGAGACGATCAGGGAATTCCTTCAAAAGGAGGTAGGAAGGGAAGGCTCCTCAGCTTTTATTCTTACCCTGCAACTCCCATTGTTTGCACACTAAACTTGGATGTTACAAAGGACACAGAAATCCTTAGCATGACAAGCGGTAAAGTACATAAATTTGATTTCCAAGAGCTGATTGAGGAAATGTTGCCGTGTCTATTTCTCATCTATTATCATTGTAGAAACCGTAGTCCGTGTTCCCAGACAAAAAGTATCAATCCAGGCCTACTAATAAAACAACAAAAAAAGAAAATAAAAACCTGTAGATAATAAAGTATACATGCAATTCTTGAGAATTTGAAAGCAAATTGGAAAAAAAATTTATATAGCTTTTGTTTTAATTTATATTTAGCATTGTTAGGTTTTCTTTGGCGATGTGTATTCAGCAGTAGTTTATCAAGCCAGTTATTCAACAAGCAAATCCCTTATCTTGAACACTGCCTCGACTTCTTAGTTCATTATTTTGTTCCCAGAAATAAGGTGGGAGTTTTAGTTCATTGTACATTTCACATTAGCAGGCTTTTACCATACAGTAATAGGTCTGTTTAGTGCTGAATGTTTAACGGGGGAAAAAAACCACAAGGAAAATGTATTTAAAATGATACAATGAAGCATTGTTCCCTTAGTGTCATTGAACATGGGCCAACTATACCATTCAGAGGTAAATGCAGAGCTCTGACATTTAACTCTGATATTACAGAACGATGTTTTCAAACAGTCACATGTTCAGTAACTGCCTCACATTTACAATTGTCTTTGAAGTTTTAATCTCAGTTCATGCTACTAAATCACCATGAAGGTTTATTTTTAACTTGTTATATAAAATGTTTTTTTTTAAAATTCAAGGAAACATCTCCAAGTATGAAATATGTCAAACTGAAAGCTGCTAATTGTATAACCTCAGTATAGTGATTTTTTAAAATTGGCTTTTTGAATTTTTATGCAAGAGAAAAAGTGTTTCTTGGTTTTTAGCAGTTTTCAGATTTTATTTTTAAGTTTTTCTAAGTAAGAATTTTAAGTGTATCTATTGTGAAATATAAATAAGACTAGAACAGATGAACCCACTGAGCCTTATTTTCTCAATAAAGCTCTGAAAAAAAATTATAGTGAAACTATGAAGAGAAAGGATGATGTACTATTATTGAATTGCTAGCACATTCCAATATTTCAGTATTTGGCTTAGAAAAACCTGCTTTCCTTAACAGCATATACATCTTAGACAAATGAATTCCACTTGGGATTGCTGTGGGATCAGGGACTGAACAGAGCAAAACCAGTTGCAACCTGCTGCAACAAGAATTACTATGTGTTGCTACCCAAACATGACCACATCTAATGCTTCTGTTGAACTCCTGTAGTGTGTAGTCACCAGTGCTGAAACTTGTCACATGCCTCACCTCAGCTCTGTCTGGCATTGCTCTTCCCCTTCATCTCTAACCTCACCAAACAGTGTTTACAGTCACCATTGAGATTTTTCTTCCAAATCCATGTTAGACCTCTAAAATTGCTCTCTCTTGAAACTTCTTTCCCAATGACCTCTGTTTCCTCCCAAAGTTCAGACTCAATCTTTGTTTATTCCTCAACCATCTTCAAATCATGTCTTCCCTTGATCACCCAGCCACTTTGCTGTCCTAGTCTTACTCTTACTTCTTTAGTTGTCTCTCCAGTCTGGTTTTTTTATTTAAGGCCTCTCATTCAGCCTTTAACTTTGGGGATGGAGAAGGGTTATAAAGGTACATGGGCCACCGCTACCCTAGTGTTAAGAAAATCTCACCCACAAGTGCAAATTCAGTGGTGAGGCGTATGCAGTTAAGTCACAGTCAGCATGTCTTGCCAGCAAAACTGATTTCCCTCTTTTCAACACCACTTTCTAAATGCCGTTCTGTCATCTCGGTTCAACAAGGCTGAAATATTCTTATTCTTTCTCTGCCACTCCTTTCCAGCTTCTTCAGACAGTACTTTAGTCTATACCCCAAATAACATACTTAGCACACAGGTGAAAGTTATACTTAAATTTTGCAGATTTTCTATGCATATCTTCTTTAAGAGACAGCCGATCATACATATTCATGCAGTCAGGAATTTTTGCCCAGGGTCTCATCCTCTCACTCTTTGATTATGGCAACATTTCATGACAAATGCAAACCTTCCATTTTTCTAGGCTGTCGTTTTGACCATATCACCTTTTTTTATAAAACCCTCCCCTAACTACAGCTTTTACTGCCCAGGCTCTTCATGGTCTAGCCCTTAGGCTATTTTTTCCCTCTCTGTTTCAGAGTGTCAGCTCCCAGCACCAACCAGTGAACAATGCCCATGCCCATCATTCATTTGTTGCATCCTCAAACGCTTTCTTTCGTGCTACCCTTCATGCTTGGGAGCTCTCCATAAACATCCACCTTCAAATCCATTTGCTGTGAGGCCTATGAAAGACCCGACAGCAGTTAGGTTGATAGTGCTGGCAACACTTCTCATCACACTGACTTATTGTTTCCTCCTACTCCCTCATCTGTCTATATCAATCTGTTGTGGTTTTTTCGTTTTGATTCAGAACTTGCTATATCTGTCACCAACTTTTCGTTCTGACTTTGTCCAGCACCTAGCACAACTGGGACATGGTTCATGGCAGTGGTTTATAGTAATTCAAATAATGGGGACAGAACACAGCTTTTTCATGCCTATGAGAACAAGTTTGAGTTTTATTTCATACATTGTCTATGAGATTATAAGCATCCTATTTTCACATTACAGAACACACATGCTATCATCTTCAGGGATGGAAAACAGATTAGAACTTCTGTCTCTCAATCCAACTTTGTATCTTGGTAAGGCATCCTATTTGTTAAATTTGTAGGACTGTTAATGAAAGGTGTAAGGTACCAAATAGTGCTGATTGAGATGGACAAGTATATTGGTCACTAAGGAATGGGCTCAAAGTTCTCCATCTCAGCAGAATTATTAAGTAGTGGTGTGTTATATGATACATACTGTTGAGCAGCAGTTTCCACTGAGTTTGGTGGCAAAACAGACTCTACAGAAGTAGCTTTCTCTGAAATAAGCTGTGTTCAAGTGCACCACCTAAAGTGGAATTATAAGATTTATTTCACAGTTTATTAGATCACATTCTCTCAATGGAAATGAGCATCTGCAGGTGATCTGCTGAAGGTCTCAAGGGGAAAAAGCAAGGTACAACTGTAGGTAAAGGTAGGGCCTTTCGAAAGGTCCAGGAAAAAAAAAAAAAAGGACTTACTTGTCCGTTCCCCATCAGATTTAATATTTATTTTACTCTAGATTGATCTGTTGTCTTTTTACCATTTTGAAACACAAAATCCCATGAAGATATGGGCAGCCCTAGGTATTAAACATGAGAGAGAAAAGAAAGAGTAGCATATAGAGTACACTTATTTGTAACAAGTGCATCAGGCTACTTGCTTGTTATGAAGAGATCCAACAAGATTAAAGTTAACTGCAGTTTCCCAAACACTTTGATCCAAACTGTGGCATTAACTTAAAATTTTCCTCATTTTTGCCTGAAAACTAACAGCAATTTGCTATTAAAGGATGTACATGAGCAAAACAAATTGCATTCCTAAGTCTTATTAACATGCAGTTTACTCTGAAATTTGAGGATGTGAACCCTTAGTTTTACTTTGTCTAAGAATATGGTGTATATGAAATAATATGGTACATTTGTGAAGAAAGACATTTCCCATTTGAATTTTGTATATAAAAAATACAATCAAGTCAAGCAAGGAAATGGTTAAAAAAAGTACTCTTACCACAGTATTTTCATTCAGGAGTTTATATCCCTTAGAAAGGTAGACCTAAATAGCTGTAAATCTGATGAAGAAGTTAATTATGAGGGAAAAGGGCCAAAAAGTGAGGAGGAGAAGAAGAAATATCATTGGTTTGACAACGATGGCTGCCAGAAACAGCTTGCAAATCATGGAACTATGCGGGGACGAAAAGTTGACTCTAAATTATGGTGAGACTGGGTCTCTAAATCACTGGGGAGCAAAATGATTTCAGTAGATCTTTAATTTTCAGTTATTGAAAGTCAACATCATGGCAAGTAGCTGCAATGTTTTACAGCAGACCATCATGAAAGTATTTTATTTTTCATTTCCCAAAAATGTATGAAATTTTCAAACACAGGTGAAAATCAATCATCTCACCAATCATAAGAAAAGCAGCTCCCTTTCCAAGTGAGGTATGGATTCGCAGGGTAATGAAGGAGATGCACAAAGTCATCTGCTCAGAATATCTTGCACTTGTATTGTACTGCCTTTATCCAGGCACTCCCAAGGGCTGGACCAGTCACCAAACCAGGTTACTTTAGCAAAGCCAGCAGCAGAACGGTAAAAAAGGAACCGCAATTTTTTCCCCTGGGAAGTCTCTGCACTTTTTCAGTTCACTGTTATTTCAAGGAGAAATTACTTNCCCCTTTCATGCCCCAGCTCCACCCCTCCACGCCCATGTCACTTTCTGAACACAGGATCTCCTTCTTGATCAGGTGACTGGGGTCTTTTGCACTAAAACACCCAATAGCCACCTGGTAAAGTTTTTGCAGTACTGCATAGGACAAAATGCCTTCTCCTTTCCACCTTCTCTCTCTGGACATACAGAATGCTACCTAGAACTAGGTCTCTAGTCCCCTAAACAGTAATAAATACTAAGCATGAGGGTAAGACTAAAGTTCTGCTTTTTCTGAGAGCTTAGGCAAATATCTCAGGTCTCTGAGCATTTGCTGTTTGGAGCCCAAAATCCTTCCCTGAGAATAGGCCCCTACCTTTTGCAAGATTTCCCTTGCTTATCCAACCAGCAAAAAAGATGAAGACAGCAATGCTATCCTCCTTCAAGATTCAGCTTTGCCCTGGAAAGAGTGGGTATCTCTCTGCTAGTGAATAAAATGAGGCCAACACAAAAGCTCAAACTTTTTCCCATGATTTTCCATACTATCTGTTACCACATAGCCTGATAAGTATTGGTCTCAAGGATAACACGTAGGAATAGCATTTACAAAGAAGCATTTCCAGTATTATTTTGGATATAGTCACCTTTCCTTAGAGGCAGAGAAGAAAGAAGATGCCAAATGACTTTAGCCTTTTGGGATGCTTTAAATGCTACTAGCACTAAAAGTTGGAATTAGGTGCTGAATCTTGCATGTCTCAGTCATGTTAACCTGCCAAAATGTCCCTGGCTTGCTCTAGAACAACCTCTCAAGCCAAGCTGAAAGCTAAGCCTTTGTATTTGCTTAGTCCTTGACCAGATTGGTTGGCCAGATTGGCATGACAATGCCAAAAGAGCGTTTTGGAGTCATGTATACTGTCCAGATTGGAAAAAACTGACCTTCAGATGCCTTTGATCAACTTTAATGTAAAAACAATTCCTAGTTACTATGAGATTGGATTCAGTTTTGACTTGTAACTAGAGCTGTGCAAATTATTTTGGCTCAATTGGTTCAGGCTCCAATTTTTTATTCTCTTAACTCTCTTTCTTTTAACGTCTTTCTTTTTTCTTTATTTTTTTTCAATAGAAACAAATGCTTATTCCAAATATCTGAAATGTAAATATGAGAGATAATAAATAGTAAAACTTTTTTTTTACTTTTTTTTTTTCAATTTCATTCACCAAATTCAGAAACAGTTTTTGGCTTTTCTCAGAGAAATTATTATTGCCAAAATGATTTTGCTTGACTTTTGCATATTTCCAAAGATAGTGTCCCCTTCTTTCCCTGAATTCTACATTATTTTCAGAAGAGAATATTTGTTGTATTACTGAAGATGATACAGCAAAAACAAAAGGTCTGCTGGTAATTCTCAGGCAGTCAATGTCATGAGCATGATTTCTTTACATTACTACTCTCAGTAACACCATCTTTACATTTATATATACTTACATATAACCCACAAAGAATCAGACAAAACAGATTTTTTTAGATAGTAAAATAGAGAAGGAAAAATTAAATATCTGTTTTTCAGAAGAGTAAGCCTGTGTGCAAAAACTCAAGACAGGCTGGCAGAAATCTACCTCAAAACTTGGTATCTGAACACAGAAATGGCTGTTCTTCTTAAAATGTATATTGGAACCTCAAGTCAGGAGAACTTATTTTCATAGTCTGTAGTATATGTTTTTCCTAGCAACCAAATGAGGATGGCAGTGTACATCAAAGGGCACAGGATAATCTTTTGTCTTCTTTTAACTCAAACTATAGAGATCTAAAGCTGCGCTTTTTTTTTTATGAAAGCCCAAGAAAATACACAAAAGGAATTTGGTGAACAAAAAGAAGATGAAAAATGACTAAGATATCCAAAAGCAAAATAATACGGCAATGCTGGCAAAACTTATTGCAATCTATTAATTCCCTTCCATTAACTGAAACTTTACTTTACT